>VHZZ01006430.1:11123-21225 GCA_009801015.1 Silene noctiflora | reverse complement strand
CAATTTTCATGTATGAACCGAACTCCCTAGATGCTTTTTAATATTATTGTTTACATCTTATTTATATTTCGCTTTTATATTTAGTTTATTTTATATTTTTCATTTATAGTTTTTACCCGTCAATCAAAACAACAAACTTGTGACTTAAGATAGAAGGACTACCAAAGCAATTGCATTGGAAAATATCGTAGCGTCTCTGTGGATTTCGACCCCTATATACTACATTTATTTGTTGTACCTAGGGTATTTTTGATAGGTTGGCGACGACCTCATCAATCGTCAAGCAAACTATGCTTGTGTTGCAAGCTAAGTTGAAAGGAGCAAAGCTAAGACTTATGGCGGTGAAGTTGACCCCGTGGAGTTGTCGGAATGGTTCTGTGACATGGAGAAAAACTTTTCCCTCTATGATGTTCAAGAGAAGGACAAAGTGCAGCTAGCATCTCACTTGCTTGTGAAAGAGCCCTATACATGGTGGAATATAACCGGTCCTACTACTACTCGAGACCCTACTTTTGATTGAGGCCGCTTCAAGACCCTTGTGGAAACCCGCTTCTATCCTAAGGAACTCAAACAACAAAGGTTGAAGGAATTCATGGACTTCAAGCAAGGAAGGCTATCTATTCAAGATTACACTGACAAGTTCAATGATCTTGCTCATCATGCCTCCAAGTTCGTGAAAGACAAAGAGGATCGGGTGTACTTCTAAAAGATCAAGTTGAATCCCAAGATTTACAGTATGATGATAAGGAATTCAACAAGCTTCGTGGATGTTTATGATGATGCTATTTGGGCCGAGAGTTGTTTGAAGGCTATTGAAGAAGATTCCAAGCCCTGTCCTACACCTAACTCCTTCTGTCCTAACTTCTATGGCAAGAGACCTTTTGTTCCCTCATCTTCATCAAACCATGCTAACATGAAGAGGTTTGCGCCAAGAGCTCAAGTGCCAAGTGGACAAGTTTCTCAACCAAGCAACAACAACAACGTTGACAAGGCTAGGAGTGCTTCAATTGCAAGCAAGCTCTACACCCCAAAGTTGGATGCTACGGAAAACCCTTGACTTGTTACTATTGCAAGAAGCCGGACATCGTGCTTATGAGTGTCCCGAGAAGAAGGATGCCCCTACTCCAAATTCTAAGCCAAGAGGAACCATCTTTGTCATGAGTCGTACCGAAGCCGCCGCTCATCCCGATATCATTACGGGTATGTTCTCAATTCTTGACCATTCTTGCCTTATTCTATTTGATACCGGCACATCTTTATCCTTTATATCTTCTAAATTTTCGGAAAATCTATCCTTTAAGCCTATTCCTAGTGAGGATACCCCTATATCCTTACCATCCGGAGAAATCATATCTTGTTCCCTCTCCTACTCCGATGTCCCTATTTCTATTGCGGGGACTATTTTTCCCGCTTCCTTACTTCGTTTTCCCCTTGAGGAATTTGATGTAATTTTGGGTTTGGATTGGTTATCTAAGTACCATGCTAAATTTGAGTATAGAGACCAAAATATTTGTCTTAGGAGTCCTCTCGGAGTCCGTGTAACCTATAAGGGAACCCGTCCCCAAATGGATGTGAAATTAATTTCTGCTTTGAAGTTGATGAGTATGATGAAGAAAGGTTACCAAACCTACTTGTGTGTGGTGACCTCTACCGCTACTCCGTTACCAAATCTTGAAGAAGTTCCCGTTGTTCGTGATTTTGCGGATGTATTCCCCGAAAAATTGCCCGGAATACCTCCCGAGCGTGATGTGGAATTCTCTATTGACCTTGTACCCGGAACCGGTCTTATTTCCAAAGCTCCCTACCGTATGGCACCACCTGAGTTGAAAGAGTTGAGAATGCAACTTGATGATATGATTGAGAAAGGATTCATTAGACCTAGTGCCTCACCTTGGGGTGCTCCCGTGCTCTTTGTNTGAGAATGCAACTTGATGATATGATTGAGAAAGGATTCATTAGACCTAGTGCCTCACCTTGGGGTGCTCCCGTGCTCTTTGTGAAGAAGAAGGATAGATCCATGAGACTTTGTATTGATTACCGCGAGCTCAACCGTGTTACCATCAAGAATAAGTACCCTCTGCCAAGGTTTGAAGACTTGTTTGATCAACTCAAAGGTGCTTCTACTTTCTCCAAGATTGATTTTAGATCCCGCTATCATCAAATCCCCGTTCGTGATTCCGATATCCCAAGACCGCCTTTAGCATGAGATATGGACATTTCGTGTTTAAGGTGATGCCGTTTGGTTTGACCAGTGGTCCCGCTATCTTCATGGACCAAATGAACCGAACCTTTACTGAATTCTTGGATAAGTGTGTTGTGGTCTTCATCGACGATATTCTCATCTATTCAAAGTCCGAAGAAGAGCATGACGATCATCTCCGTACCATTTTGGAAGTTCTTCGCCGTCAAAAGTGGTTTGCTAAGTTTTCTAAGTGTGAATTTTGGTTGTACGAAGTGTCTTTCCTTAGCCATGTGATATCTAAGGAAGGTTTCATGGTAGATCCGTCAAAGATTGAGGTCGTAGTTGAGTGGAAGAGCCCTACCGATGTTGGTGAAATTCGAAGTTTCTTGATTTTGGCGGGTTACTACCGTTGTTTTTTGAAGGATTTTTCCAAGCTTGCTAGACCGATGACTCAAATTTTGAAGAAGGAATCAAAGTTTGTGTGGACCGATGCTTGTGAAGAAGCATTCCAAGTGTTGAAGAGAAGGTTGACCACTGCTCTCGTGTTGACCTTGCCCGAGGATGGAGTGGATTTTGATGTGTTTTGTGATGCCTCTAAGTTGGGTTTAGGGTGTGTCCTTATGCAAAATAGGAGAGTTGTTGCCTATGCCTCGCGATAATTCAGAGTTCATGAAATGAAATACCCTACTCATGACCTTGCGTTAGCCATCGTTGTTCATGCTTTAATGATTTGGAGACACTACCTCATTGGAGTTCATTGTCGTATTTACACCGACGATAAGAGTTTGAGGTATATATTCACCCAAAAGGAGTTGAATATGAGACAACGTCGTTGGTTGGAACTAGTGAATGATTATGATGTGGAGTTGTTGTAACATGAAGAAAAATCAAATGTGGTTGCCGATGCCCTTAGTAGGAAGACTAGTCATTCCCCGAGGGCCATTCGTGTGCTTCCCGATGATCATTGTGCTATGTTTCGCAGGTTGAATATACATTTTGTGAAGAGTGGTTTTGATTATATAGGTGACTTAGTTGCCAAGCCCGTTCTTCACCGTGAGATTCGTGATAACCTAGAAGATGATACTACTTTCAAGAGGATTCAAGCCAAGCTTCCGAAGGGAAAGCCTATGGATTGTGAGATTGTGCTAATGGATTTCTTCGCTACCGTGGCCGCATGTATGTCCCCGACACAAATGGATTGAGGAAGAGAGTTCTTGATGAAGCTCACCTATCCCCTTACTCCATTCATCCCGGAGAAGACAAGATGTACCAAGACTTGAAGCTTCAATTTTGGTGGCCTAGCATGAAGAAGGACATAGTGACCTATGTTGGAAGATGTCTCACTTGTCAACAAGTAAAGATTGAGCATAAGAGACCCGGAGATTTGATACAACCCTTGGATGTTTCTTTGTGGAAATGGGAGTCCATTTCAATGGATTTTATGATGGCATTGCCTAAGACCGTTGGTGGGAAGGATGTCGTTTGGGTAATTGTTGATAGATTGACCAAATGTGCTTGGTTCATTCCCATTAAGGAAACATGGAGTTTGGACCGTCTTGCTAATGCCTATCTTGAAGAGATTGTTCTCTACCATGGCGTTCCTAAAGAGATTATTTCGGACCTTGACCCGAGGTTTTGGAAAACCTTACAAGACGCCATGGGTAGCAAATTGTTGATGAGTACTGCCTTTCACGCCGCTACCGATGGACAAACCGAGAGAACCATTTAGACCCTCGAAGACTTGTTGCGTGCTTGTGCCCTTGAATTCCATTTTAGTTGGGAGAAGAGTTTGTCGTTGGTGGAATTTTCCTACAACAACAGTTACCACGCGTCGATCAAGATGGCTCCCTATGAGGCTTTGTATGGAAGGAAATGTTGTAGTCCTATTTGTTGGGATCAAGCAAGCGATGCTCGTGATTTAGGACCCAACAAGCTAGCGGAGACGATTGATCAGGTGAAGCGCATCCGCGAGAGAATGAAAGACACCCAAGATCGTCAAAAGTCTTATGCCGATGTTCGCAGCCGACCCCTTGAGTTTGAAGTAGGTGATAAGGTATTCTTGAAGGTGTCCCCGATGAAAGGTGTTAAGAGATTTAGTGTGAAAGGGAAGTTGAGTCCTAAGTACATTGGACCCTTTGAAGTTTAAAAAAGAATTGGTGTCGTGGCTTACAAATTGGATTTGCCCCCGAATTTAGGCAAGGTTCATGATGTTTTCCATGTGTCTCAACTTAGGAAATACATTAGTGACCCAAGTTATGTGTTGCAAAATGAAATTTCCGAGCTTGAGCCTAGTCTATCTTTTGAACAGAGGCTGATTCGCATTTTGGACAAGAAGCTAAGGAGTAAAGTGGTGCCCTTAGTGAAGGTGTTGTGGAAGTGTGGTAATGTAGAGGAAGATACGAGGGAACCGGAAGTCTCTATGCGTAGCAAGTACCCTAGCTTGTTCTCTTGAGTTAATTACCCTTGCTTCAAGTTTCGAGGACGAAACTTTTTAAAAGGAGGGATGATTGTAACACCGCACTTTTCTTAATCATAATTAAAATTAATTTTAATATTTTAATTTTATTAATTAATTTTTAAATCTTATTTTTCATAAAATATAATTTGAGAGGTATAATAATTATACCGATGTTATTATGTTCCGTCTCAAAGTATAGTAGCCTAGATACGTAGATTTCAATAGAAACCGACTCAACTTGAGTTAAGCTTGGGCCTAGACTATGTAATTGGCCTATTTACTCCTTCATCCTCTCAAAACCCTCATTTTCACCTTCGTCTTCCTCACAAAGAAAGATAAGAAATTTCCTGTCAATCACCATAAACACCATTTTCCATTTAGAAACTTAAAACTTACATAACTCACCCAATTCCCAACCAAATCCCTTCATTTTCGCGCCAAATTCTTCCTCTTCTCACCCCCCTTCTTTCTAAGTAAGAAATATATTTCCTTGATTGGTAAATCTCAGAATTTGTCTTTCTAGGGTTTGCCAAAACTAACACTTTTATGAATTTTGTGTTTCTAGGAAGGAACTTGGACGACCCGTAGGCGGAGTCGTACGAGATTGACGATTCCTTAGAAGATTGAATTGCAAATAAGGTAATGGTGATAGGTTACTCGACATTACTACAATTTGTGTGCTTTATATGTGAAAGATTTAGTCTTTAATTGTTTAAAGGTTGTGACTTTACATGTTTGACATGATTCTTGACAATTTGGTTAGTAATTGTGGTTGTCTTGAGATTATTGAGCAATTTTGGAGATCTTTATTCATATGTTGTCTTATGGTTATGTTGGGTGAATTTCATGAGAGAATTGTTGGGTTGAAAATTGTATTCAACTCATGTTCTATGTTTATTCTTGTCATGAAATTGTAAGAGGAAATTGTTGGTATGAAAACAATGGAGGAAAGCTAGTAATTTGAATACGTAAACAATTGATTTTCCATCTTAAAAATGCTCCCTTTTAATGTATTATCGATGTGGTGGAACCCTTTGTGGGAATTTTGAAGTATTGGAACGGTTTGGGTAGCTGTGGATGACTCGATTTCATTTTATATATTTCCGTCTCAAATGTTTGAAATTTTCGTTAAATGATATGTTTATGGATTAATTTGTAAAATTTTGTTAAAAAGGTTTTAATTAATTTGCGCGGAAAAATTATAATTTTAGACCGTCACATGTATGTTTAGTCGTGTGGGGCGATGTCGGGACGGGTTTTATGTTGCTTGAAACCGTCCCCAAGCTACCCTTCTTATTCCTCGAGACACCCCGTCCCACTTACTCTGTTTTCCCAGACCACCCGCCGGGACACCAGCCCTCCCTGGCCGGGACACGCCCCAGGGCCAACCACCTTCTTTACCTCTGCAGCCATACCGCCGACACCATAGTCATCCCTGGTCGGGATAGAGCTCTCTTCCCTTGTGTTGCGTGTTGTGCTTTGTTCTCATCCCACCGGCACAGCTCCTTATCGGTCACCTCTTCCCGTACCGACCGGTACCCTGCTCCTCCCTCACCGGGACAGACCCCAGGGATTGGCTCCCTTAATTCCCCTTGTTGTCCCTAACCGGCATATCACTCCTCCCAGCGGTATGACAGCCCCCGTACCAGCCGGGATGTTCATCAACCCACCGGTATGCCTGCACTTGTTGTTTTGCTTTCTGCCACCGTACTGGCCGGGATGCCCTCTGTCGCACCGGTATGGTGGGCTGCTTTGGCCTTTGCTTGAGTGTTTTATTCGTGACTCGTGCCTTATTTCGGAACGAGTCGAGATTGATTTATTTACGTTTTGCCTCACGTTATATATTATATAATGCGTCCGTTTTAATTGTTTATATTATATCGAAGTAATTTTCAATTTAAATACGAATTATTTATTACTATTTAAAATTACGTAATCCATTTGTTATCATTTATTTGCGTTTCATTCAAGTAATTTTTAATTAAGTTATGAATAATTTATTTGTGTTTCAAATAAATAAAATGACGTAAACTGTTTTATATTCGAGTTATGAAATATCATGAGTAATATATATCCCGTCTCATGTACAAATTTCTTATATTGTTTGATTATTTACTTGAGTCTCATTCTTATGGTTTCGTCATCATGCTATACCCTTGCTTGACTTATATTTACGCCTGCTTGTGTTGTTTTGGAAAGTACGGTTTTGGCTCACTTGTGCTGTTCTGGCAAGTGAGTTTTATCTTAGTCATTTCCGCCACTTTCGTGATGTTCTGGCGATTGGGGTACTCTATTTCTGTTTTGTTATCGAGTCTTGGATGCGGGTTGTTCTGCCGCACGTCGAATCGGAAATTTACCTTTCGAGAGTCTGGCCAGGTTTAGACTAGGACCGTATTATTATCGTTGTCCTACCTGGGGAATAATGTAACACCACGCTATATACGACACCAAATATTAACTTAAATACTTTCAATGCGGCGGAAAACAGTTGATTTTTAAAACTTTTTATGTTTGAAAGTGAAATGTCAAAATACTACAAACATGCGGAAAAGGAAGTCGAAAATATAAGTTATACAAGCCGACACGAATAAATGTTTGGGGAAAAGATATCCCACGAATAAAACAAGGTACGGTGGGTAAGTCTAGCAAACTACGACTAGGTCCAAGGTACATTGCTCGCTAGCCCACACGTCTTCCACCCCAGATAAGCTTCCACGAACCTGTCATTCATGTAAACATGAACGCCACAGTCAGTGGGGAGTAACTCAAGGTTCTCCCAACCACGATACAATGAAATGAACATAACAAGGCACTTTAAACATATAAGGCAAACATTATATTCATGTTCAATTTAAACATATGATATGATCAATGTACTACAGCATGTGATATCATGACCAATTGACAAAGAACAAAGGTATGGGAAACAGCCATATATGATAATCCAACCAAAACATCACAAATGAAAACATTATTATAATCCACTATAGATTGTCACATAACATGGGTATCAAGAAGCCAACATGCGAAACATGCGAGAGAAAACCGCAGCCATTATTTTGAAAGTCTTTTAGCAAATAAGCATGGGACGTGGCTACTAACGTCACATGCGTACTTATGGCTTGCATATCACCATAAATACGGATGGGAACATAAATCCCGGCAATCTTATCACAACTAAAGGCTTGCATCTCACCTTTAGTGTCCGATAGGATCATGGCAAACATGATAATGCGGGCGTCCGGCTCAGAGGTTACCTTTAAAACATGTCCAAGACACGACGCATAACCCTACAAGTGTCCGAGACACCACAAACAGAGAACACRCGATCCTAAAGRAAAGATTATMTARCTACCAACGCCATGYAARATMTCAGACACCCTTAGACATAAACAAYCCTTGGTAGGATGACTAGCTAGGTACACCCTAATCTAAGACCTGGATCCAGACTCTCGGAAGGTACTCCCTCCCGATTCGACATGCGGCACATAACTCCGCATCCTAGACTCAACCTATCCATGAGAATCGAGTACCCCACTCTCCCGTACCGCACGAGTGTGGCGGAAGACCTAAGGCAGTACCCATGCATAGAGGTAGGTCCACGTCAATCCTTACGGACACGGTTCAAAATCACCAAAGCATATAATAGCTCAATCATGACTGATACATGACTTACCTTAAATATATAATGGGAACGGTGCATATCTTATGATGAAGCGTCAACAATTCATATAATCATGTCGAAATGTAAACAAACCGTTAACTCAAACCATATATGTCATTCAATGAGCAA
This sequence comes from Silene noctiflora, assembly GCA_009801015.1. Lineage (NCBI taxonomy): Eukaryota > Viridiplantae > Streptophyta > Magnoliopsida > Caryophyllales > Caryophyllaceae > Silene > Silene noctiflora. Next base: position 12,792 of record VHZZ01006430.1, on the reverse strand, counting down.
AAGAGGTAAAATTATGGAGCAGAGGCTCCCAGCCGGTCCAGGTGACCGGACGCCGGCCAACCGGCTGGAGCAACAGGTCAAATATTCAAGTCTGAACAAAGGGGGCTGCCTGCCGGGTGACCGGCCGCCGGCCTACCTGCAGGGGTTATTGCCACAAAGTTTTTTGCACAAAAATCACAAAGACTCGGCACCGGCCTGTAGACCGACAGCCGGTCCACCGGCTGGGGCATACGCCTAGCCGAATTCCAACACATTAGTGTCTCTCCACCCGGCCAGACGAGTTCCTGTCACCCGGCTGGGACGACACAGACATAGAACAAGAGAGCTGCTACTGGGGTGCTCCCAGCTGGCCTGTGGGCCGGCAGCCGGGCCACCGGCTGGGACATCCCCAATTTGAAAATAGCACAATTAAGATTAGAATGTTCCCAGCTGGTTGGAAGACCGGACCGGCTGGGGACACCTGCACACGGGATTTCGCCTAAAAATCGACATAACACTTTTCTAAACGGAAATTTCAGCAACGATCATGATACGGAACACGTAAAACATGTAATTCTCATAAACCAAGATGTCCAACACCCAACCCACATCATTTATGCAAGAATTTCACTCCCAACCCACATCATTTATGCAAGAATTTCACTATCTTAACATGAATTGTATACATTTCACCCAAAATATGTAAAAGATGGCAATTTCCACATTTACACTATGAAATCAACCTAATCATCCATAAATATCATAAGAGAAACAACATGAGTCATGAATAAAACTAAATATACTACCAAGCTTGCAAATTTATCAACTTTAATGCATAAAACATCAAAATAACACAAATAAACACCAAAATTCCGAAGTATCGTCGAGTAACCTATCACCGTTACCTTTTGCTTCCTATTCTTCGTGTGAATCCCTAATAATGCAATTATCTTCTTCCAAATCTTCACCTAAACAACAAAGGAAACGCAATTAGGTAAGATTTTCGAACTAAGAGAGTCGGGACAGAATTTAAAACGTCTTCGAGACGATCTTTTTCTTACTTAGATAGATGAGGGACGAAAAGAGGAGAAGAATGGCGCAAACGACACTTGAAACGGACTAAAAATGAAGAAGATATAAGGATTTGAAGATTGAGGAAAAGGTGAGTAACAATGGAGTTGTTGTGGATGTTTGCTGGAAAATAAGGAGGAGGAAGATAGCTGTGAGGGTTTTTTTGAGGAGAAGGAAATAAATGGGTCCATTTGCATATCTAGGCCGAAGACAACATAAGATGAGTCGGTCTTGATTTAAAAACACGTCTTTAGGCAATCATACACTCAAGAGGGAGCTTATTATTATTAACATAAATATTATACCATAAAATTTATATTTTATAGAAATAGGCTTTATAACTATAATTGGTCCAATTAATTGTCGAAATTGTTTAAATATATATTTTCACCCAAAACACGATTAAACCGTAATTTATTTTAAATAACTTATTAAATTATTTTTATAACTTAAATTCTAAATTGCGGGTGTTATAATCTCCCCGCCTTTTAAAAAGTTTCGTCCTCGAAACTTGAAAGTAGAAAAAGAAAAGTTGTAAGAGCAAGGTCGGTTTTCAAAATAGAAAACTAATTCGTTTCCAAAATTTAAATTCGGAAATTCATCCAAAATTTTTTTTCAG
>VHZZ01006429.1:75200-85914 GCA_009801015.1 Silene noctiflora | reverse complement strand
CTAATAATATCTAGTTAATATTACTAGAAATATTTTGGGTGAAATCTTGGGTGCAATCAAAAGGAGAGTTTCTAATTTGAAACTTGGAGGATCATGCTTATATTCATAGCTCAAGAACAAGGTTGGAATGAGTCCTTCCTTGTGCCCATATTTTCCTATATTCTAATGTAAGGAAAACATTGTTTTGTCTCTTTATTCTTGTTTTGTTTGCATGCGACTAGATTCTCATCATCTTTTTTAACAAGTAACTTAGATCTATATTAGAAGAGTCTAATAAGAGGGTTAAAGAACCTAACAAAATGTTATATTTTTTCCTTCTTTTTCCGTTTGTAGTAATTCATATATCGCAATGACATTTTATAACTCTGTTGTTCCTCATTCTAAAAACTAGCGAAACTATTTATCCATAGAAATGGTTTCTTTGGAAGAAAATAGGAACTCATTTGATGATAATAGTGCGAATCTCCTTAATACTACTACATCGAGCGACAAAATTTAATTTGAACCACTTACTCTCAAATCTTCCACTAAGGCAACCATCAATGTTAAAGCCTCTTATGAACAGGATACTGAGAATTCAAGCTGGATCAAAAATATTTTGATTGAACTTACTTTTGAACTGCGGTGGATGGATGCAAAGGCTAGTGGGAGTAAAACGAGTAAGGTTTTACACATAAAGGTTAAGGACAAAACAAAGTTTAAAAGGAAATTGGGTAAAGGTAAAACGAATGTGATTAGTAAAACCAAACATAGGCGAGGTAATGACCTCAAATACCCCAAATTAATAGAATATAGAAAAACTAGACGTGTGAAGTTTACGAGCAATTTCGCTTCTAATATTTATATGATAGACATAACTCAAGATAGTACCACTACGTGGGTACTTTATACCGGTTGTGGTTCTCATATTTTTTATCATTTACAAGGATTGAGGAACGTGCGACATCTAGCTAAAGGTGATGTGGACCTACGCGTGGGAAATGGAGCTAGAGTAGCTGCAGTTTTAGTAAGGACATATGTACTTAGTTTAGCTTCTGGTTTTGAGTTGTCTCTTATTAACTGTTATTATGTACCTGCTCTAAGTAAGAATATAATATCAATTTATGTGTTAGACACAAAAGGTTTTTCTTTTATGATTACAAACAATTGTTGTACTTTCTCATTTAACGACATGATTTATGGGCAGGCCATATTAGTCGATGGTATTTATATTCTCGATCAAGCTAAAGATATCTATCATATTAACAATAAAAGGCTCAAAACAGGTAACCTTGATCAATCTTACCTCTGGCACTGTCGTTTAGTATACATAAATCAATGATGTATTAAGAGACTAGTGTCGACTGTTATTTTTAAGCCATTTGATTACGAATCTTATGGTACATGAGAATCTTGCCTTCTTGGAAAGATGAATTGTGCCCCTTTTATTGGAAAAGGAGCAAGAGATAGTGATTTGTTGGCCCTTATACATACCAACGTATGTGGACCAATGAAAATCACAGCTAGAGGTGGTTATGATTACTTTGTTACTTTTACCCATGATTTATGTGGATATGGATATGTCTACTTGATGAGGAATAAGAGTGAAGCTCTTGACAAGTTCAAGGATTTTTAGAATGAAGTTGAAAACCAATTAGATAGAAAGATCAAAGCCTTACGATCTGATCGTGGTGGGGAATATTTAAGTGATAACTTTAATGATCACCTAAAGGATTGTGGTATAGTATCACAAGTAACTCCTCCTGGCACACCACAAATAAATGGTGTTGCTGAAAAGAGGAACCACAACTTATTAGATATGGTTCGGTCTATGATGAGTCTGTCTGAGCTACCTGATTCATTTGGGGTTTCGCTATTTTGTCTGCTATTTACTCACTAAATCAAAACCCGACTAAGGCAGTCGATAAGACTCCATATGAGATGTGGAAAGGAAGGTCCCTAATTTGTCATTTATGAGAATCTGAGGTTGTGAGGCTTATGTTAAGAACAATTCTGACGATAAGCTAGAACCCCAATCCGACAAATCTTACTTTGTAGGTTAACCAAAGGAAACTCGTGGTTATTACTTCTACATACAACCGTCACGATAACAAAGTGTTTATGGCTCGTGATGGTGTCTTTTTAGAAAAGGAGTTTATTTCTCGAAGACATAGTGGGAGAAAATTTGAACTTAGTGATGTTCAAGAGCCACAAACAGAAGAAATGACACAGGAAGATATTCCTTCTTTGTCTAGTTCAGTTATAATTCCTTCGAAACCTAGGAGGTAAGGTAGAATTAGTCACCACCCTGATAAATACCTTGGTATTTTCGAGGAGGATAGTGATTATGAAGTGTTACTTTTGGAAAGTGATGAACCTAATACCTACAAAGCGGCTATATCTAATCCCAACTCTAAGCTATGGCTTAAGGCCATGAGATCCGAGATGGATTCCATGTACGATAATCGGGTATGGGACCTGGTTGATTTACCTAAAGAAGTGAGACCTCTTAAGTATAATGGATCTTCAAGATCAAGGTCGGCATGGATGGACATAAATATGTTTATAAAGCTAGATTGGTGGCAAAGGGTTTTACTCAAGTTCATGGTATACACTATGATGAAACCTTTGCATCAGTTGTAATGCTTCGATCCATCCGGATAATGTTAGCGATTTCTGCCTTTCATGACTATGAAATTTGGCAGTTGGATGTCAAAATCGCCTTCCTGAACGGTTTTCTGGAAGATGATGTGTACATGACACAACCTGAAGGTTTTATAGATCCGAATAATCCTAATAAAGCTTGCAAGCTTAAAAGATCCCTTTATGGTCTCAAGCAAGCATCGAGGAGTTGAAATCATTGCTTTAATCATGTTATTAAACAGAACTGCTTTACTCGAAGTGTCGAAGAACCGTGTTTATACTTGAAGTTTAGTGGGAGTGAAGTGGTATTCTTAGTCTTATATGTGGATGACATATTACTCATTGGAAATGATATACCGACACTTACTTCTGTAAAGGAGTGGTTAGCTAGTCATTTTCAGATGAAAGACTTAGGAGAAGCTCAACGCATCTTAGGCTCCAGATTTATAAAGATAGATCCGAAAGGATGTTGGCATTAATTCAAGAAGCTTATATTGATAAGATTCTTGTTCGGTTCAAAATGAAAAAATCTAAGAGAGGATTTCTGCCAATGGGTCATGGGATTACACTGAGCAAGTCACAATGTCCTACTAAACCTATTGTTATTGAACGCATGAGTTTAATCCCTTATGCTTCCGTTGTTGGATAAATCATGTATGCCATGATGTGTACTCGCCCAGATGTGTCATGCTTTGAGCATGACAAGCCGCTAGCAAAATAATCCAGATGAGACTCACTGGATAGCTGTCAAGAATATTCTTAAGTACTTGAGAAGAACTAAGGATTCATTCTTGGTGTTTGGAGGAGAGACTGAGTTAAGTGTAAAAGGTTACACGGACGCCCGTTTCTAAACAGGTAAGTTTGATTTGAAATCTCAAGCTGGTTTTGTCTTTAAGATGAATGTAGGAGTGGTATGCTAGAGGATTTTTAAGGAGTCGGTCATTGCGGATTCTATAACGGAATCTGAGTACACTGCAGCATCTGAAGCTGCAAAGGAAGCTGTTTGGATTCGGCAATTTTTGGAGGGACTTAGAGTAGGTCCTGCCTCTACAGATTGTATCACGATTTACTGTGATAACAGCGGGGCTATTTTTCAAGATAAAGAGCCCAAGTCTAGTAATAAGTCTAGACATGTACTTAGAAAATTTCATGTAATTAGAGATTATATTGAAAGGAATAAAATAGTGATTTGTAAGGTTGGGACAGATGCAAATATTGCTGATCCTTTTACCAACCCTTTATCGCAGGCTAAGCATGATGGTCATGTCGCTTCTATGGGATTGAGGCGAGTGCCAGAATTATTGTAGATTATATGATATGTATTAATTAGATATTGTTTTAATTTTTACATATATGATTATCACATTTATCGTTTGAGTGTGATTTTTGAACTCAGTTATTCAGTTTTGACTGGATTTTATTTTTAATACTTTGTTATAATCCGAATAGGTTGTTGAGACAACGTTGAACCCTATTTAAGTGAACAGGATTAACATTGTATTATGGTCCCTAGTTGCTTAATGAGGTGACGTCTCGTAGTGACTAGATTGTAAGTCGATTGATGGCGAGTTTGACAGCCATAAGGTCATGGAGATGACTGGTCGATTACATAAAAAGAATGTGGAGACACTCTGTCGGGTAGTAACCATTTATAGATTCCTTTTTTACTTTATGTAGCTTGTTCATGGCAAGGATTTCTATAATATTCCTATGAGTCGATTCTTTTGACTGACGACTATTTGTCTGAGTCAGTACAGTTACCGATTGGCTTTGGTTTTTGTCCTAGGTCGCACAGTAAAAAGTGGCCGATGGGCGTCTTCTGGGTTATGGTGATATGTGATTAAACAAATAAAATAGGTCAACAGGAGTTGTCCACCATCGTCAGGATTTAACATCTCAGGGGCCACTCGAGGAGTAGTGACTGGAAATGCGTGGCCACGCTCGGAAGTGATCTATGGTAGGTTTTCCAGTTAGGCAGTTACTGTCCAGATCGAGGAAATCGATCATGATATGATCAAGTGCAAGTACGGCCTGAAAGACACCTTGCATTGAGTGGAAGATTTAACGGACAAGAGAATCGGTAACGCATACTTGTATCGTACAAGTGGGAGATTGTTGGAGTAGGCGTCCTCCACAATAGTGCGTCTACTTAATAAATCTCATAAAAGGAATATATTCGGGATATATTTATTATATACTCGTCATTTGATCAACATATATCGATAACGCTCAGCTGACTAGAGTTAGACGTTACTGTCGTTCGACGGCGGTGTTCAACTGATCCCTTTAGGTCACACCTATAGGGTGACGCACAAATGGAAAAATTAATTATTTTTATAAGTTACATTTAGTTAGTCCCTTAAATAATCTGACTAAAGAGTTAGTCATGTGAGTTAGTTTTTGATACGAGTTTAGAACTCGGGGCGAGAGATAGTTTATTATTCAATTATATGATAGTTGACTAATAATTTTTTTAAATATGATTAAAATTGAATAATATCTAGTAATTAATAGTTAATTTACTAAATGTTACATGTTTTATATATAAGTTGTGAGGCGGAGGTAATTATCCATTATATTTTACAAAGAGTTTTAATATTAGCTAAATGGGTTTTATTTGACACATTTTATATTAATAAAATGGTCAAATATCACTTAATGTTAAGTGTATATTATTCATTCATTTGTGACATTTAAGTGTTAAATAATCAAATTAATATTTAATTATATAAGATAATCAAATATAAGACTTATAAGCATTTGTAGGACAAATGTCGGAAGTCAAAATGGACCCGAATAACTCATGTATGCCGCCACTTTGGTTATTGAGGACTATCACATGTGGTTTGGAACCAACCAACTACAAAATGTATGTGAATTCTTTACATTTTGTAGTCTTTAAATACCTCGGTTGATGAGGAAGTTTGACTACTTATATATAATTAAAAAAACCTCTCTAATTCACTCTATAAAAAAACGAAGAATTTGTTCTTCATTTTTTCATTCGAAAACAACATCAAAAATTCAGAAATTATAATATACACTTGTATTATACTAAAGTAGTATTATTACAAATATTATGAAGGGTTAATCTAAGGTTTACCTAGTTAGTAAACTTAGGTTGTTTGTGTTAATCTTGGGCGCAACAAAGAGGAGGTCTTCTACTCTGAAGACTCATAAAGGAGGATCATCTAAAGCATGAAGATGTTCCATAAGACAACAATAGTTGCTGTTCTTATTTGCCCTAAACTCAATGTATGGTAATTTCTTCTTTTCTTCACTAGATTAGTGTTTTTATTGCATGCATGTTGTTTTAGACCACTTTAAACTAAATTAATGTAATTTAGTACATAATTAGAGGTGTCTAATTAGGGGTCTAATACTAACAATTAGTACCTGCAAAATCATCACTTAGAGTAGCAAACCCGCCCGTGGGCTAAGTAAAGAAGGAAGGGTGAGGGCATTATGGCAACCTCTGATCTTCACGAGCATTATATGAGTAAATGGGAGCTAAGGCCAAACTGGTGTGAGTCATCATGCTAGTGATGTCACGCCGCATCTCTCTCATTATGTCCAACATCTCCTATTTAAAAGGGGACCGAGGGGGTGCCGAAGAGGAGGATTGGGGTGTTTCGGACCTACAACTATAAGTAACAATGTGCTAAGATGATGCGGCGAGAGTTTCCACTATAGGAAGCAAGTAAGAAAGGCAAGGTAAAAGGGTGGTCGGAGGGTTAGGTGAAGGTGGCTGCTGGGGTTGTGGGTCAAGGCGAGGGAGTTTGGAAGTAGTGCTCGATAAAAGGACAGAATCTTTCTCATCAATTCGCCACATGTAATTGGGTGGGGATACCCTAAGCCACTTCAAATGGAGCAAAGAAGCAAGATCAATGTACATACCTCCTTCAACCGGCTTGAGGCGTGTAGTATTCTCATTAAAACGGACTTGCTTAACTGCAATATGGGTGATTAAACCCCCTAAAACAATCTCCTTGGCTCTGACAGCACTAGCCAATTGATTAGCAAATAAATACGGAATATTAATAGCAAAAGGGGTACGACGCTCCACATTCAAGTAACCCCCAAGAATATCGATCTCATCACGTCGAACATTGTCTGGTTCAGCGCGACCTAAAAATGTATTACCCATAAAATGTTGCCAAACACGCAAAACGGAGTGGTGAATTTGAGAATCGGGGACATGCTTCCAATCATACACCGCAAAAGTAGAAATACATTGCAAAGTGGAAGTGCAACTAAATTCATTTGGGCAATGAAGAGCAACATCATAGGGTAGTCTAAACATATGAGCAAAAGAAGCCAAATTCAATTCAAAGTTGCTATTCGTTAGCGTAAATTACACAGTTATGACCACACCCTTTCTCCTAGGCTTGTTAAACTTGAATGAACTCAAAAACTCCAATGTCAATTGGGAATATGTGTTATATTTTATGGTATATGCGCTACTCATACCCACACCGGCAAACAAAGCTTTGGTCTGACTCTTAATTCCTAAAGCACATTGACAATCATGAGAAATAAATCGAGTTGATTTAATTGTATTAAGCTTTAAATTTTGGAAATTGTCCCATTGTTCGGACGAGATGAATTCCAAGCCGGAATAGTCAACATCGAGAACGTAAGATTCTTGTGTATCCGCATTAGTCTCAGTAACTGCCGGTCTTGCACTCTTATTCGTCCTTTTTGGAGGCATTTGAAGATGAAAATCTAAAAAATTCCTCAAGGTAGAATACAAATAGCACAAAAATCAATCGCAATTGCAATGAAAAATCTAAACTTGCAGCAAAGTTCACAAAAATAACAGGAAATCAATGCCAATTTCTAATTTTATAGTGAAAAGCAAACCAAATCAACCCAATTCGAAATTAGGCTTAGGGTTAGAGAAATTGGGAATTGTAATCGATCGGAGAAGGAAGAGGGGAAGGGACGGTGGCGGCAGCAAGAACAGTTGACGACGACCGTCATGATGGCCGGCAGGAACAAGTGACGACAGGAGAAAGAGGGATAATGCGAGACAAAGGAGGGAGACAGCTGGAGAGGCGGATTCGTAGCAGCAGTTTGGAGGACGACAAGAGTTGACACGGTGGTTGGGCGGCAGGGAAGCAGCAGTGACACGTGAGGTGGCGGCAGTTGTAGTGATTCTCAGGTGTCAGGAGAGAGGAGGGAGAATGTGAGGGAGAAAGGTGGTGGGGAAAGGCGGGTGATGCGTGGGGGTGCAGTGGAAGTGGGTGGTTACGGTAGTCTGACGGTGGATGCAGGGGTGGTGATGGCTAGTGGCATGAGAGGAAATTGGTGGTTTTTGTGTTGAAGGATAAGGTGAAAGAGGAAGGGGACAGTGTTGTGTATTTTTGTCTTTTTCTGTTTTGGTTTGTTTTTTTTTTAAAAAAAAAAAAAATGTTGTGCCCCCAAACAAAGGTACAAACCCCAACTTCTGGTGGTTTCAGCATTTGCCAATTTTTCGACAATCTCGAATTGCTGCGTCACCAATAGCTTGCTCGATCCCCAACATCTCGGGGTTTCAAAATGCCAATGCTCGCCATTTTGGAATTGTTGCGCCCCAAACACATGATTAAACCCCGATTTTCTGGGGTTTAAGAACGATAGCTTTGTTTTTCTCCGCATGATGAAATTGTTGAAATCGTCAAGCCTAGACACCTACAAGAATAACGAGGAAAGCAATTAAGCATCATCCTTTACAAACTCAAAAATACTAACAACTAGAAATAAATGAAATAAACAAAACAACTAGCTAAGCTCGGGTTGCCTCCCGAGAAGCGCTGATATAACGTCCCGCGCGACGTAGGAAGCTTGAATGGATCAATTCTTCAAAGACGTAGGTCCCAAGAATACCTCCACCACGACTCCAATTATCTCACACTCATGATAAACCTTCAATCGATGACCATTGACTTTGAATTTTTCGCCATTGGTGGTCATCACCTCAACGAACCAAGCTTGTTGACATTAGTGACGGTATACTGACAGGACCATCGCGACCTTAGATTTCCCGGAAAAATCTTCAAACGGGAATTGAAAAATAGCACCTTATCACCAATCATGATCTTTCTTGAGAATCTTCATATCATGCCGCCGCTTTGCCTTTTCCTTGTAAAGACGGGAACTTTTATAAGCTTGCAACCAGAATTCATCAAGTTCATTAATTTGTAGCAGTCGCTTCTTTCCACAAAGAGTAGCATCAAAGGTTAGCTATTTGATAGCCCAATAAGCTTTTTGCTTCATCTCCACCGGTAAATGACAAACTTTTCCATAGACCAACCTATATGGTGAAGTGCCAATAGGTGTCTTAAAAGCGGTCTTATATGCCCACAAGGTGTCATCTAACTTTGAGCTATAGTATTTTCTATACTTGGCAACTACTTTTGCAAGAATGGACTTGATTTCGCGATTTGAAACTTCGACTTGGCCACTTGTTTGTGAATGTTAGGCCAATCATATTCTATGGGAAATGCCATACTTAGTAAGCAATGCATCGCGTTACTTCTCACCAAAGTGTGTGTCACGGTCACTAATCACCGCTTTAGGCACACCAAAGCATGGAAAAATAACCTTCTTAAACAAGTTAATAACGGCATGGGCATCATTAGTTGGAGTAGAAATTGCCTCAACCCATTTAGAGACATAGTTAACGACGACCAATATGTAACGATTACTCTTTGATGAAGGAAAAGGGCCTTGGTAATCGATACCCTATACATCAAATACTTCAACATCAAGGATTCCAGTTTGAGGCATCTCATGCCTCCTTGAAAAAAAGCCAGTTCTTTGGCAAGCATCACATGCCATTACAAAATTCTTCGCATCTTGGAATATAGTGGGCCAATAGAACCCGGATTGGAGAATCTTAGAAACGGTCTTTGATGGTCCATGATGACCACCATAAGGAGAATAATGACAACCTTCTAGCACACCTTTCACATCCCATTGGGGAATACATCTCCGATATAGTGCATCGGAGCAATGTTTGAACAAATGACGATCATCCCAAGAATAGAACTTGGCATCATGCATGAACTTTTTTCTTTGTTGATATGAAAGGTTAGGTGGAAACTCATGACCAACAAGATAGTTGGCCTTATCGGCATACCATGGTGTATTAGCTTCCACCATCATCAAGGATTCATCGGCAAAAAGAATCATCAATAGGTATATGAATATCTCCTTCATGAAATCTTAGTCGAGAAAGATTATTGGTAACAACATTTTCGGCCCCCTTCTTATCACAAATCTCAAGATCAAATTCTTGCAAAAGCAAGATCCATCTATTTAGCCTTGGCTTAGGCTCTTTCTCTAAAAGTAGATGCTTCAAGGCGGCATGATCGGTATGGACAATGATTTTGGATCTAGTCAAATAGGAGCGTAATTTGTACAAGACATAGACAATAACAAGAAGCTCATTCTCGGTCGTGGCATAGTTAATTTGAGCTTCATCCAAATTTTTGCTCTCGTAGTAAATTACATAGAGCACCTTGTCCTTCCTTTGTCCAAGCACGACACCTATAGCATAATCACTTGCATCACACATTAATTCAAAGGGAAAGTTCTAATCCAGTGATTGGATGATAGGTGCGGAGATCAAAGCCTTCTTAATCCTGTCAAATGACTCAAGACAAACATTAATGAACACAAATGGAGCATCCTTTAATAGGATCTTGGTAAGGGGCTTATAAATCTTATAAAAGTCTTTGATAAAGCGGCGGTAGTGTAATACTACGGTTTTCTGTGCCTATAGTTACTCTATCGAGTAGGACTTACTCTGTCGAGTAAGTTGTGTCAGTTTGGAGTCAGGCTCTGCCTGATGGGTACTCGATCGAGTAGGTGTGGTACTCGGTCGAATAAGGGTCACTCGATCGAGTAAGTGACTTACTCGATCGAGTGAGTCTGTCTTACGGGTTTTTTTAATCATGTTTTGTTAATAACGCGAGATTAATAAGTTTTTACACCGACAGTTCTTTCACAAGTCATTATTCATCCTTCTCAAAAGAAAACCTTTCATCAAACAAGAGAAAGCGTAGACTTGTCTTCATCGCGTTATTAGCAAATCCCAAGGCTAGAG
>VHZZ01006427.1:1596-12912 GCA_009801015.1 Silene noctiflora | reverse complement strand
TAATAAAATAAAGGATTAAGACGGTCTCACAACTGATAAACTAGTAGCTTCAAAGTACCTTGAATCGAGAGGGAAGGATTAGTTCCTCATAATAAAGTAGAGAGAAAAATAGGGTTCTTCAGTTTCTCCCCAAATTACAACTTATTGAATGATAGAATGAATAATAATATATGGTACTTAACCTAATAAAGATAATAATAATTATATAGAAAAGCTGAAATTAGAGTAGTAACCCACGAAATCAGCTTCAAACTTCCGCAATCCCCGCGACTCGCCCGTGTACATTCTTGAGTCGCGCCTTTTGCTGACCAACAAACTTTGCACCGTCTTTCTTCTTTCATTGACTTGAATAATGCTGCGTTTTAATTGGACAAACCCACGCGACTTTGCTTAATTGTTAGCCATCCATTCTTTTGGCCTAACTTGCATTAGTGGCCCAATTTACCAAGTTTTTCTWCATTGCACATCACATATGCGTTTGGAATTTGGGTTTCAAATCCTACATTCCTCATGCATTCATTTTATGAGCTTAAATCTTTAGACTTACTCCCACTAGTCTTAAGACCATTCAAATAACTCTTCAAATCGTATTAACTAGTAATTCAACCAATTTATCCCCAAATATAATGAAGACCATAAAAGGGAAACTTGTACAATTACTCCTCTAAAACTCCACTTATCTTACCAGTTGTCAATTAAATCGCCACTTATATACCGTACTAAAACCGTCTCATCATATACTAATTATGTAGTTACGTTTTTTCTCAATATAATAATATAAGATGTTAGAAATTAGAATATAAGATTGTTAGATGATCATGTGAAGGTGTTAGTTACAAAATTGCAGGGTATTTGAGAGTTAATTAGTGTGAGAATTTATGTTAATTCATTTTATTGTATGAGAAATGTGTAATGTCCATTTTCCACTTAGTTATAATAAGGTTAATTAGGTGGCCTTTTAGATGTTAAGGGCTTCCCTGAAATTCATGGAATAATTAGGGGGTAAAATTTAACCGGGTGATAATTACTGGGGAAGTTAATTACTTTGTAATTAGTTCCCCGATGATAGGTTTGACATATAAGAGTAATGATTACCGAGGAGATGTTTTACTCTCATAATCATTACCCCAGGGGAGGGTGGGTAATGTATTACCCCTTCATGAGGGTAATAGATTCGGGAGGTGAATAATTACTCTCATACTAAACATGGAAAATGCACCTTATATATCACTCCCCTATTTATTTCCCCCTTTTTACTCTCAATCCAAGTAAGCCCTAAGTAGTTACAGCCAGGTATAAACTTGTAAATAACCATCTTATATTTAATTGTCATATATTTGAGCTATATAAGCTTATATAGCTTTCCTTCATTAATTAACTACCTTATGTTTTAGTGAGAACATTATATATTATATATTATATTGTTTATTAACCTTGTAGTAACTAGTAAGACTACAATAGAGTGAGTGAGTGACTTAACTTGAGGGTTTTGTATGTATGGTAGTTATATTAATATTTTTAGTAGCTTAATTAAGTTGCATAGTTGTCGATCTTTGTTTATGATCACTCCATTACAGTCTAATCTTGTTATCATTTTTAGTAGCTTAATTAAGTGGCATACTTGTCAATTTTTTTTATTATAACGTGAAACGTCAATTTGAGAAATGCTGATCATGTTATCTTCCTTAATTTTTGTGACACCAATGACTAAAAAAACAATAAATAAAATTAATGTGAGGCTTAGATGTTATTACCAAATTTTGTGATAAAGATCCTTCAATTGTTTTCTTGGAATCCATTTTTAGATTAAGTTGATGATATATTATATTTATTCTCGTGTTTAAAAGAAAATTAGAGTGAGTGACTTAACTTGGGTTTTATATAATGGTTACATAAATATATTTAGTAGCTTAATTAAAAAATATTAAGTTGTATGGTTTGTTAAATGTATTCGACCACTTTATGAAAAATTTCTTGATTATAAATTGTGATATTTCTATTAATAGCCCACTTACAAAATTAAAACTTTAATCAAGTGTTAAAATTGAATGAAGCACAAAGTAATTACCATCTCTACCTTAAACAAAAAGTTATGTCAAAATTTACCTATATATAGGTATCATAATACCACTACACCCACCCACTTCATCTGCTTAATGTCTTCGTGCACTGAAATCCGAAGGGGTAGTGAAGCAAAATAGTCCACAGTGCTCTTATTCCACCCGGTTTAGCATTTTTGTCAAAAATTGAGGTCTAACTCCAAATCCGTTTAAGAACACGGTCCGTTTTTTGTCACGTCTTAATTAAATAATGAATTTTGAGACTTTTTGTCTAGAAACTTTTATTTAAATAAGGATCCGAGCTAGGAGGAAATCACAAGACAAAACCAAGTAACATGTTTATTGGTTTTCAGCAATTGGCCTATGTTCGCTTCCCAACCATCTTATTCCTTTTGTTCAACAAATCAAGGCAATCTTAGGACTAATAACTTGTCAAGGCACCGCTTTAAGGAGGCTATGGGGCTACTTTTGTTCTTTTCAAGAGAATCCAAATGTCGCTTTCAAGGAAGGTTCAAATGTCGCTTTCATTCTTACACTTGTGTAAGGCTTGTCTAAGAGCCTTGGGGGGCTGCTTGGTTTGTCTATTTCGGCTGGTATAAGGACCAAGGAAGACTCCGATTTTGGTTCTCTAGGTAGCTCTTGTGTCACTTTCATTGTAAGACTTATGTAAGACCTAGAGAAGTGTCCTTTGTCATATTGTTCTTGTTGTTGTTGGACGACTGCCTAGGGGTTGATTTGCCTTTGTTTTTCTTTTATTTTTCTTATGTTTTGCTAGTCCTTGGATGATGGATGTAATGTAGGGTTGTGATTGTATGGCTTGGACTATAAAAGTCAAGCTAACCTTATGTAATTTTCAGATTTGATTAAAAGAAAAACTTGTTGTGTCAAACGCACAAAAACAAAGGGTTTGCCTATGGGCTTCTCTTGTCCAACCAATAATGGCCTAGCCTGTCTTGGTTGTTTTGATTAGGGGATCTAAACCGGTAGTGGCGTAGCCTGTCTCGGTGTAGCTTTCCTAGTCGACCTTTCATCTTTGCTTAATGCGGGAGAACATCCATTGCTTAGTGCTTTGGAGCGGGGTTGAGTCCTTGCTTCGTGATCTCGGACAAAACTACTCCAAGTCTTAGGCCTGCTTCGTGATCTAGCCTAAGTCATATCCGAGGCTAGAACAAGTTTCCTAATCTTGCTTAAGTCATATCCAACTGTTTTTGAGACACCCACAAATCACGCCTAACCCAAGGGATTGTTTCATGCAATCTTAGGCTCGTAGTGCTTTGTCAAAAACTCACAAAAATACGCCTCTTTCAAAAGAATTGTTGGGTGCAATTCGAAGCTCTTTTCCTTCTATTTTCAACCACTTTGTCACAAATAAACATTCCGTTCAAATGTTCAAAACAGGCTGTTGGTGTGTTGTAAGCAACGGTCCTTTACACCGTTGTTTTTTTTGTCATGCGGGTCCATTTTCGCTCCACTTTAATTAAAAAAAAAAAATTTAAACAATTGTGTATTACCCATATCTCCACTCCACTTCTATCAACAACCAATCACATACTTTAAAACCAACTCGAGCCCGCGTTTACATCAATTACCATTCCATATTTCATCTCCAACAAGGAATCAAATACATACACATTTTTACTCATACAAATTTCTAACATTTGTCTCACCTTTATTCTGCAACTTACGTCCAGATAATGAAGTTACTAACTGAACGCCTAAGAGAAACAAACTGTGTTTTCTCATCCAAGTATGTCATACTAGGACAACAAAGACTTAAAAATATCTTTGTGCCTCAGTACCGTGAGTTACACTTACTCACAGTCGACCTATCAGGTCTGGTTTCAAATCAGCATCGTCAAAGAATCAATGACAGCAATCAGCATCATGGCTATATCAAAAGCATTTGGCATGTTTCAAGTATGCTAAACAGATTTTGTTGATTACTTACGACATGTTTCTTGACAATATTTTTTTTGTATAGATTACGTATAATCTAATAACCTAGTATATGTAATTAAGAGGTTATCAAACATGGAATTAGTAACCGATCGATGACTAAAGCGATGAAGGCCGCTATAATGTTTATCATTTAATATATTTCTGTAAGTATTTGAGTGGTATAAAAAGTATTAAAATAATGTAGATGACATCATGTAACCTACACACGCCGTCTAATGAATTCTGGAGGTCGGTACCATGGAGGTCCTTATCACAATAGTTGCATATTTTATAGTTTATTTTATCAAAATAATATTTTTATTCCCAAGTCTAAAGAAGATGTATTTTTTAAAAAATCTCAAATATTTTAAGCTAGATAAGAAAAAAAATGTGTTGGTTTAAGACCCATACAAACGATAAGAGTAAAAGCTAGGCGATTGATGAGCAGTTCGAAACTTCTGATAAGGCTCTTGCGAGCACCTTAATAGCGCAATTCACATCTTTGAAGCTCAATGCCACTAAAGGGGTATGTGATTTTATCATGCACATGAGGGACATTGCTGTAGCCCAAGTTAAGGCATTGGAAGTTACCATGTTTGACTCTTTCCTAGTTTGTTTTATATTGTGCACTCTTCCTCCACAATATGCCCCTTTTAAGATATCTTAAAACACACATAGAGATAAATGGTCACTTAATGAGCTAATGACCATGTGTGTTCAAGAGGAGGGGAGGTTATTGATGGAAGAAGGTGAAAAGGTGAACGTTACTACTTTTACTAATAAAGCATCATCTAGTACGAAGAAGTTTAAGGGTCACACTAAAGACAAAGGAAAGGGGAAGATTCCAGATGAGCAGGGCATTAAGAAGGAGTCTTCGTGTATCTTCTGTAAAAAGAAGGGCACATGAAGAAAGACTGCGTTAAGTTCAAGGCTTGACTCAAAAATAAAGGTAATTTTCATGCGTTCGTTTGTTATGAATCTAATATGGTTAATGTTAATCATAATACATGGTGGACTGACTCCGGTACTACAATCCATGTTTCAAATACCTTGCAGGGTATGACAAACCTGTGAAAACCAGTGGGCAGTGAAAGCTCTATCTATTCAGGCAACTAGATAGGCTCACATGTGGAGGTCGTGAGGACATGTAGTCTACTTTTGAGTAGTGATTTTGTTTTGTTTTTGGATAAGACGTTTTATGTTCCGAATTTTGCTCAGAATTTAATTTCAGTTTCAAGGCTTGTACTGTTCGGATTTTCCTTTAATTTTATGGATTCTGGTTTCAGTATATAAAGAAATTCTAAAGTTACTGGTTATGGTATTTTGTTTGATAATTTGTATCGTCTTTGTTTACAAAATGATACCACTCAAAGCACTATGCATGTTAATACTGGTTTTAAAGGATGTAGTATGAACGAGGATTCCTCTATGTTATGGCACCAGAGATTGGGACACATCTCCATTGAGAGGGTTAAGAGATTGGTAAAGGAAGAGGTACTTGTTACTTTAGACTTTCCGATTTTGATACTTGTGTTAGTTGCATTAAGGGAAAGAAAACTAACAAATCTAAGAAAGGTGCTAAGAGGAGTTCTGACTTATTATAGATCATACACACGAATATTTGTTGTCCGGACATGAACGCTAATGATCCGAAATACTTTATTACCTTTATTGATGATTATTCACGATATATGTACCTCTACTTACTTTGTTCCAAAGACGAAAGTTTTGATGCTTTTAAATTGTTTAAGGCTGAAGTGGAAAAACAATGTGGTAAGCACATTAAGATTGTGAGATCAGATAGAGGTGATAAGTACTATGGATATATAATGAGGATGAACCTGACTCTTTTGCTAAATTTCTTCAAGAGCATAAGATTGTTGCCCAATACACTATGCTCGGTTCTCTGGATCAGAATGGTGTAGCAGAAAGAAGGAATCGATCATTAATTGAAATGATGCGTAGTATGAGAAGTAATATTAAATTTCCTTCATTTTTATGGGTTGATGCACTAAAGACGGCTGCATATATATATTAAATCAGGTTCCTCCAAGGCCATATCAAAGACGTCTTTTGAGTTATTCAAAGGTTGAAAACCGATTTTGTAACATAAACGCATTTGGGGATGCCCGTCTGAGGTGAAAATTTACAACCGACAAGAAAAGAAACTAGTCCCAATGACTATTAGTGGGCATTTCATTGGATACGCCGAAAAGTCCAAAGGTTATAGATTCTATTATCCATCTCATAGCACAAGGATTGTGGAATCTAGAAATGCAAGATTTCTAGAGAATAACTTAATTATAATCGTGGGAGTACTATGGAAATTGAACTTGAAAAGGTTCAACATGAAACTTCATTCACCCTTTGTTTTAAGTGACAGGTTGGTTATTGTTCACTATCTTGAGGTTCGGCCGTAAGTTCAATAACCAAATACAAAAATTCCACAAAATGTCGGTCAAAATATGGTAGATCATAATGAGGAAGAAGTTCACCGTGATGATGCACACGTTCCATTAAGAAGATCTAATCGAGAAAGGAGATTGGCTATTTCTGACGACTATGAAGTATATCTACAAGAATTGGATTGTAATGTTGGAGCTGATAATGATCCTATGTCATTTTCAGAAACCATAAATTCTATAGATCCAAACTTATGGATGGATGCTATGAAAGATGAGATGAACTCAATGGCGTCTAATCGAGTTTGGGATCTCGTCGAGTTGCCCCATAGTGTAAAAACCAGTGGATGCAAGTGAGTCTTTAAGACTAAAAAGGACTCACTTGGCAACATCGAGAGACATAAGGCAAAACTCGTTTCTAAATGGTTCACTCAAAGAGAAGGAATCGACTACACGAAGACATTATCTCGCGTATAAAAGAAAGCTTCCTTTTGAGTGGTCGTGGCACTAGTAGCTCATTTTGACTTCGAGCTACATCATATGGATGTGAAAACGACATTTATCAATGGCGATTTAGAGGAAGATGTTTACATAAAACAACCTGAAGGATTCTCCTTTAAAGATGGTGAGCATTTGGTTTGTAAGCTAAATAAATTCATATACGGTTTGAAACAAGCCTCCCGTCAATGGTATAAGAAGTTCCATGAATTAATTTCTTCATTCGGTTTTGAAGTAAATATCATGAACCAATTCATATACCTTAAGTTTAGTGGGAGTAAGATTTATTTACTTGTGTTATAAGTGGATGACATTTTGCTAGCAACCAATGATAATAGGTTGCTATATGACGTGAAACAATTTCTTTCAAATAACTTTGATATGAAAGATATGGCCGAGACATCTTATGTCATCGGCATTAAGATCCATAGAGATATATCCCAAGACATTTTAGGCTTGTCTCAGGAGGCTTATATCAACAAGGTACTTGAAAGGTTCATAATGAAAGATTGTTCACCGAGTGTAGCACCTATTGTGAAAGGTGACCGATTCAGTTTAGACCAGTGCCCAAGGAATGCTTTAGAAAGGGGACAAATGAAAAATGTTCCATATGCTTTAGCTGTTGATAGTATTATGAATGCTCAAATTTGTACCGAACCTGACATTGCATATGTTGTTGGAGTATTAGGCAGATATCAGAGTAACCCAGGCATCGATCCCTAGAAGGCTGCAAAGAAATTGTTGAGATACCTTCAAGGTACTAAAGATTACATACTTATGTATAGACGGACTGATAGTCTTGAAATGGTGGGGTACTCCAACTCAGACTTTGCTGGCTGCATTGATTCACGAAAATCCACATCATGATATGTGTTTATGCTAGTTGACAGAGCTGTACCCTGGAGGAGTACTAAGTAGACATTGACAACTACTTCTATTATGGAGGTCGATTTCGTTTCTTGTTTTGTGGCTACCTCACATGGTGTATTGGCTGAAAGGTTTCATATCCGGGCTAAGAGTTGACTCTATAAGTCTGTTGATTCAAATGTATTGTGATAATTCACCTTTGGTGTTTATAGCTAATAATAATAGAAGTGAAAGTCGAAGTAAACACATCGACATTAAGTATTTGGCCATAAAAGAGCGTGTTCAGGAAAGAAAGTGATCATATAACACATTAACACTGAATTGATGATTGCTGATCCATTGACTAAAGGCATGTCACCTAAAGGTTTCAAGGGTTATTTAGTGAGTATGAGACTTGGTTCTATAATGTGATACATTCACATATGTTGTTTTTAAACCTCTCATTTAGTTGGATATTTTCTCATTTCGGATTATGTACGTACATACTTTGGTTATTATTTTTTTTTTTTTTTTTGAGAAATATCATTATGTTTTGACCTAGAATAAACATATGGTTTATTCATTAAGTTAAGTGTGAATGGTGAGACACTAAGTGTAATACCCCGTATTTTTATAGCTCGTAATAATAAGACGTTAATATTACTTTCAAAAAAATAGDTATAATTTTATATATATTTATACGATAACTAATATTCGTAAACTAGATGTGATTATATATTTATACGATATTTAATACTACGATGCTTGAACGATAATTTATATTATATATATATATATATATATATATATATATATATATATATATATATATATATATGTACCTTTAAATAATTATATTTATATAAATATTTGTATTCATATTTATATATCTGCTTTTATAATTATAATTATATTTAATATTTATATTTATTTTATTTTCGTAATTTACTTATGCCTATTTATATTGCGCTTTACGAGAATGAATACGTTAAATAATAAATATAAAGACGGTGTTGGAAAAGGGGATGAACCGTGTAATTACGAGGTTTGAATGCGTTCATTTTCGAGACATAAAAATCAACAAGTACGTTGAACCATGRGGAATGTATTTGAATACCTTATAATTCACCTACCATTTCAACAAACACACACAAACACTATATTCTGGAATTTTAAGGAGAATTAGGAAGGGAGCACGGATTTGAGTCGGGAATTGAGTAAGGTACGATTTATATTTACATTTTATCGTTTCATTTTAGTTAACGCGCATCTACCGTAGACCCGACCAAAACAGGTCGTAGGATCACCAAGGACGACCTGACCCAGACCCTAGGCTAACTTAGGACTACCCTCGACCACCTTGAACCATCCCTGACCGGTGTCAGCCATCGTGGTGGTGGTGATTGGAGTCTGAAAGTGAGTACACGGGTTGAAGGGGGGAGTTTGAGTCGGGTTTTTGATCGGGTATTTGTCGTGTATGGGACCTGGGGCTGGTGTGTGGTGGTCCCTAGGTTGGAGTCGACCACCCAGATGTAGTGGGGTGGCCGGTGGTGGTGAATGGTGGCAGAATTGGCGGGGTTGTGATGTTTGTGGGAAA
Organism: Silene noctiflora; assembly: GCA_009801015.1. Taxonomy (NCBI): domain Eukaryota; kingdom Viridiplantae; phylum Streptophyta; class Magnoliopsida; order Caryophyllales; family Caryophyllaceae; genus Silene; species Silene noctiflora. The sequence continues at coordinate 3,571 of VHZZ01006427.1, read as the reverse complement.
ACAGGAGGTTTGGCGGGGTGTTTGGTGGTGGTTGCAGGTCAGGGATAGGTTGTAGGGGGTGGCGGTTGGTACTGGGAGACTAGGGCGGCCAGGGGAAGGTTGGCATGGGGGTCATCGGTGGGAGTTGGTGGCTGGGTGGCCGGAAAAAGGGGAAAACAGAGGAGGGATGGCGAGTTTGCAGAGGGGTTTTTCGAGGGGCTTTTCGGGCGGCTCAGTAGTAAGGAGCAAAGGAGATGACCACCCCTGGAACCACCGTGGGTCAGTGGTGACGGCGGTTGATGTGTCGTATTTTTATATGCTTTTTACCCCTATTTTAGCTCGCATTTTCACGTCATTTGCGCTTTTATAAAGTGTTTTATGAGCTAAATCCGTGTTCTAGGTGACTTGCATGCTTTATCATGTTTTTGTAGGAAATGGAGCGGTTTTTCCTAGCAAATTGGCATTCATCACGGATCACGARGCTAGGAGAGTTGAGTCTAGGCCATGAAGGGGCGTTTTGGACATTTCAAGTAACCCGAGGAATGAAGGAATGAAGTTTGGTTGCTTGTCGAGTGAAGAATTCAAGCTTAGAAGATGTTCGCTCCCACCCCATGACACCACCCCGGTGGCCAGGGGTGGTAAATTKCCAAGAATTTGTGAAGTTTGAGAAAAGCGAGAACAGTTGCAGTGGCCCCGGTAGGGGTGAGTCACCCCGGTGGTCCGGGGTGGGAGCGATTTAGGCCAAAACCTTTGGTTTTCCTCCCCTTTTGTTATATAATCMCATGTTTTCTCGAGAGTATCATCACACAATATTATTATCTTTAGTTTATTTCCAGAAACCTAGTTTTCATATTAAACTTGGTAATTTGTTTAAGGATTCCTTCAAGTTTATGCAAGTAATTTTCGGGTTTTATTCAAATTTGTTCTTCAATTACTTAAGCCTTCTCTTCTTATAGTTTGGTAATATCTCTCCCTCGTTCTTTATTTTTCCAGTTTTATTTTAAATTTACAATGTCCATATCGTTACCATGTTTAACTTAGTTAATCTTATTGTTAGTTTGATTACCTTCCCCATGTGTGAGTAGTTCTATATCTAGVGTGGGGAAGCCATGTTAGATTAGTTGATAGTTATGCTAGATTAGAGGATTTGTGTCATCATCTTGTTGATTATATACATGCTTGCTTTATCTTGTTAATCTATGATCGTTGGCCATAATCATTGATTGATTTDTTTTTCTCATCCTAAGAGCGAAAGTCGGGATAGAATTAGACATGGCATGTTATAATACTTTGATCCAATTTATGCGAAAGTTTGTTGGTAGTCAATTTATGGTTAAACAATAGGCCGAGAGGAAATTGTTAAGAACCTAATCGACCCCTTGATGATGAATTCCTTTAATTTGGCATGACTAGCTTCTAATTACGTGTTGCAACCCCAACTTCCCTAGATTTATCTTTATAATTGTTTCACATTCGCATTCTTATTATTGTTCTACTTTAGTTTATCCAAAATCAAACCAAACATTTGTGACCGACCTTGATAGATTTCTATCCATAGCTAATCATACTTGAATTTCCGTCTCCCTGAGATCGACCCCTACTTCCCTATCTACATTAATTTGTACGTTACGCGAGTCTAGGTTAATTTATCTTTGTTAGGTGCGCGATAAGCCTATCAAATTTTGGCGCCATTGCCGGGGAGCACGGTTCCATTGCTTGTGATTAGTAGAATTCTATCTTGTTTTTATTTGTCTTGAGGAACACTTGTTCCTTCAGACCGTTACTTACGATCTACTCTAGGCTGTTGTCTTATGCCCAGGTCTTCTCGAATAGGTGAACTACTTCCCGTTGATCCCGAGCCCGAGAGAACCTTGCGTAAACGGCTACGCTTCCTTAAGGAAATTTCTGAAGCCGCAACTCTTGCGGACCTTGAAAGCGTTCGAAATTCTTATTTGGAAGATCTCAAAGCTTTTGAGGAAGAGAAAGCTTCTAGTTC
>VHZZ01006426.1:67733-78503 GCA_009801015.1 Silene noctiflora | reverse complement strand
CCTTGTTACTCAAAGACACATTTTACATGTAAGCCCAAACACAAGCCATTCTAAGGAAAGCCCAAACACTTTCAAGCCCTAAACCAAACCCTAAAATCCCTCCACCACACCAGCAACTACTCCAGACATAGTCAGTTAGTCACCCTAGCACACCACCGCTGCACCCGCCACCGTCAGACCACCCAGAAAACGCCGGCCGGTAATGTTTCTTCTTCTCTCCTCGTCGCGTCCTTTCTTCTCTCCTCGTCGTGTCCCTTATTCTCTTCTCGCCGTGTCCCTTCTTCTTCTCAATCACGCCGGCCGGGGATGCAAATGTGTAACGACGAAGGTGGCCGAGTATTTTTCGGCGTCGTCTGAGTGATAGTGGTTGGTTTTGAGGCGAGTGGTGTAGAGATGGCGTCGATGGTGAGTTTTTGCTATTGTTGGTGACCAGTGGTGGAGTTGACATCGGTGGCGGGTCTGCAAAATTATGGGCGGTAAGAGACCGCTGGTGGAGTTACTAGTAGTGGCGGTATGGTCTCAGTGGTGGTGGCGGCAACGACGATGATGGTGGTGGCAGTGCAGGTCGTAATGGTGGTGGTGGAAGTGGTAGTGATATGATGTTAGTTGCAATTGGTGTTGGTAATAGTGATGGCGGTGGTGGTGGTTGTGTCGGCGGTGGTGGAGGCAGTGATAGTGGTACTGGTGGCGGCTGTGATGGTTATGAAGGTGGTGGTGACGGTCATTGTTTGTGGGTACATCTACTATAACTCTAGATACATTTATCAATAAATGTATCTAGCCTTATTGGTAAATGTATCTAGTGTACCTACAGATGTATCTAGGTAGTTCGTACGGTTCACACCGTAAATCAGTTCGCACAGGATCCTGACCCTATATATAAATTTTGAGTGTTTTTAAGTTTTTAAGTTACATTTTAATTTTTTGGCGTAAATAAATTTTAATTGATCATATATGTATTGTTTTTTAGTTACATGGTAATTTTTTGAACTTAATGTTTAAGTAAATGAGCTCGAAAACTTTACATTAATGCTCATAAACTTTACAATAAAGTTGAAAACTTTATTATAAAGTTTAAAAGATATTCAACCAGTTGGCTACAACAGGTGGTATAGTGTATTAACTTTAGAAAGGTCTTTTACCCCAATATTGTGCAAAACAGAATTACATATAAAAATACCATGACTCGTTTAACTGAAAAGTTATTGACTAAATAAATTAAATCAGTTTTACAAATTCCTTGTGTAAGACTTCACACAAATGTTATTTATATTTCCCAATATGTTATTTTTATTTTAATCTATACATTTGGTGATAAGATACAGTCTCTCTCATTGAATCAATGAGAGGCCATTATTTTTATACCATTTTATGTGTTTTATTTAAGAGTTTTATTGTTGATTGTGACTTAAATTGACTCTTTCATTTGCTACACGTTTGTATAGCGCATACCTATATTTATTATTAAAGTAATTTTATTATATTTATAAGTCAACAATTTTATATCATTCATATTTTATATAGTCCCTCCATCAGTCTCATGATAATATTTAATTTTTGGTGGTCAAATATTAAACATTTTGACCGTAAATAAAATTTAAAGCATGAAACTTTAAAATATGAAACTAACATATTCAGATTTGTTATGAAAAACTCTATCTTAAGTTATAATTTTATAGAAAAAAATCATATATAAGTAAAGAAAATGTGGTCATTGGAGCAGGAGATGAGACACAGGCTACAAAGGAATCGCTAGCACAGCAACACAACATTGAACAAGGTTCCAGCTCAGGCCAGAAGCAGCCGATTGAGTGTCAAGGAAAAATGTATAAGGGAAATTTCAAACCACACGATATCACCTTGGCCAAATGAAACAAATCTAAAATAGCTACAAATTGCTCCATGACATCCTAGGCTAGTTCACAACCATTCAGGCAGATATTCAAGTTACAAAACAGATGCAGGAAAAGATAAAAGGAAAAGCAGAACTTTTTGAAGGCTGTTTCAAACGTATTTTTGATATGTTCTTTCCTGAACAACAACACTAGAACATGAAGACAAGGGTGCATTTAATTCCCCTCGTTCTTATTTCCTTGGCTCAACCAGCTACAGGCATGCACCTAACAAAACAAGAACAACAACAACAACTTTCCTGCAATATTATTTTAGCCTGTTTTATTTAAATTATCTTAGGTAAATTATAGTTATTATTTTGTTTTCTTCTTAAGATGAATTTGTAGCCTTTGGATGTAGGGTTTTCTAATGTGATGAACACCTAGAAGAGGCCTATATTAGGACTCCTTCCCACACTGCATTGAGGCAACTTATTATTGAATAAAAACTGAAAACCCTGAGTTTATCTCAACCTTACAAACTTGTAAATTATTCTGTAGTTTGCGTCGGGCCTAAAGGTTAACCTCTGTTTATTTGTGGTTATTTTTTCATCGTCTGTTTAGTAAGAGTAATTTAACCTGTGAATGTTCTGTGGTTAAGTTAAACCTGTTATTTGGATATTGTTCTGGAATTCTTGTGTTAATCTGTAAAATTTAGGCACAATATTGTCCAATTTATTATCCTAGTTTCTTGTGAATCTTTGTGGAAACTAGATTAATAATTATATCCTATTACTTTCAGTCTTAAAATTCCTAGTTCCCGCAAATTCTGTATAAACCCCAGGGTTTATACTGAAAATTAGTTAGCAGAGCTTTGGTTGAGATTTATTGTGAATTCATTATCCCTAACTACATTTAAAAATACAAAAACAACACAATGAGTGAAAAGAGGTTAGCATAAATTGAGTCTAAAGTTGAAGACTTGACTGAAGTTGTCAATGTCATGGTAGGAGCTTTAAACACTATGATGAATAACCCAGAGGCAGAGTCAAAGGGAGAGGACCACCACTTAGTAGAGGTGGAAGAGGACGGTAATTCGAATGAGAGGACATCTCAGATTCAGATGAAAGCACCTGGAGTAATGCTTCATACCAGGAGCATGTTGACAATCACTTAAAGGTAGAAATCTCTGACTTTTTTGGTAGTCTAAACCCTGATGATTTACTAGAATGGTTAAGGATATTGATAGAGTCTTTAAGTATAAAGGATACAGTGATGCTAAGACTTTCAAAGTTGTTATCTTGAAATTAAAAGGCTATGCTTTTCTGTGATATGATAACATGAGATTTCAGAGGAATAGAAAGGGGAAAAAACCTATTAAGTCTTGGTCTAAACTTAAAAGAAAATTGTTGTGTAAGTTTGCTGCTAAGGATTACACTCAGGATTTTTTTTATTAAGTTGTCTAAACTGAGGTAAAATAAAAGACCTGTAAAGACTTATTTGAGGGACTTTGAGCAATTAAACCTACAATGTGACATAAATGAGAAGCCTGAACACATAATTGCTAGGTAACTGGAAGAGTTAAACACTAGCATTGCTAACAGGGTTAGGATGCACCCCTTGTGGTCATTTGATGATGTTGTAAACCCGTCCCTTAAGGTTGAGAAAATGAGAAATTTTAATAGTACAGTGCCTAATACTGCCACAAGACCTATACAATCCAAAAATTATAATGGTGTTAGGATTGAGGGAACACCTAAACCAACAACCCAACCCACACTTGATAAAGGAAAGGGGGGATTATGGGACAGAAAACTAACCCACCTCCAACAGAAGGAAAACTAAAGTGTTTCCACTGTCAGGGTCTATGATACCAGGTTTGGAGTTCGGACCCCCGTTTCTCGAACTAGGTTCGTTGTACCTGAACTTGGGTCGTTCGCGAGCCAGGTTGCGGAAATTCACGACCTAGGCCGGTTTGAAGCACGAGCACAGAGAGCCTCACCGAAGAAGGAGCTAGTATGGTGGATTGGTGGCTGAAGGTGAAGGGGAGAAGGAAGGCAGAAAAGGCTCTTATTATTTTATTGGGTGGTTGTACAAAAATAGATGGAAAATGAGTGGGTAGGATTTTATTAAAATGACATCTTTGTCCTTTTAAAAGAGTGGGGCGGCTGAAAAGTACTAGGTTAATTTTTGGAAGGGTTGTTTTATCTTTTTCAACACTTACCTTTATTATGACACTGTTACTTTATTTTACACAACTTCAAAAGACAGAAAATCAGAGACTCTTCCAATTTTCAATATTGTACTTCTTTGGAAGTATTTAATTTTTTTATTTATAAAAAGCTTAACTTGTGTTAAAAAAAATAGTTTCACGACTTAATTTATAGACAATTTAATTACACCTCGAACCCTATTCACTAGGCATAGCGAATTACAAATTACGAACTCGAATTCGAACCGCGAACCATGTAACCTAGGTCAGGGTTATGGTCACTTTAGGAAAGACTATCCCTCAAAAAAGGCCTTGACTGCTATGGAAGTAGAAGCTTGGTTGGGAAAGGGAGGGATCGGTAGAGTATGAAACGGAAGAGACCCTAATGGAACAAGAGGTTACTAAAGAAGAACCAAGCTACGACATGGTTGTGGCACATCCTGACACAGGCCACAACTTAGTCTTGTGGAGGGTTATGCATTCCCAATAAGACCTTTGAGGAGAATCAAAGGTCACTTATTTTCAGGAGTAGGTACATTATTCAGGGGAGATTTTGTAATTTGATAATTATTGGAGGGAGCTATATCAATGTGGCTTTCATTACCGTGGTTTACAAACTGAAATTAAGTACTACTAAGATGGTTGAGCAAATGAGCTGAGGCCAGGGTTGATCGACAATGTATGGTGCCATTCTCTATTGTAAATGTGTACAAGGATGAGGTCTTATGTGATGTAGTACCTATGAATGCCTATTAATTGTTGTTAGGTGGACGATTGGGGTTTGACAAGAATGTACATCAAGGTAGGATTAACATCTACACCTTCAAGAAGGATAACAAGAAGGTCATCTTGACTCCTCTAACTCCAAATCAGAAGAACTATGAGAGTCTTAGTATGACATAAAGGACAAGTGGTATGCTGTTTTTGTCAAAAGCGAGAAATGGGATAAGAATAATCAGTCCCGATTCTCCTGTCTAAGGAAGTGGATTAGTGTGAGCTTTTTGAAGTATCTAGAGGGGTTGAGTCCTTGGGAAAGGACTACAAGGATGTGTTTCCTAAGGAACTACTAAGTGGATTACCTCCACTAAAAGGCATAGAGCATCAGATAAATCTGGTTCCTGGTACTGTGTTGTCAAATAGGCCAACTTACATAAGTGACCCAAATGCTACCAGCGAGCTGCAGAAACAGATAAAGGAGCTAATAGACAAGGTATTTTTGAGGGAATTACTAAGTCCTTGTGATGTGCCAGCACTGTTGGTTCCAAAGAAGGATGGAACATAGAGGATGTGAACTGACAGCTGGGTCATCAACAACATCACAGTCAAATACAAGTTTCCTATACCTAGGTTAGATGATATTTTTGATGAGATGAGTGGTGTCAGCATCTTCTCAAAGATGGATCTTAGGCAGGGTTATCATCAAGTCAGGATTAGGGAAGGAGATGAATGGAAGACTGCCTTCAAAACCAAGCATGAGTTATATGAGTGGCTTGGAATGTCATTTGGTATGTCCAATGCATCTAGTACTTTTATGAGGCTTATGACAGAGGTCCTAAGATCATGTTTGGGAAATTTTTTTGTGGTTTATTTTGATGACATTCTTATTTACAAAAAGACCAGATATGAGCACCTGGATCACCTTGGAAGTATTTTTCAAGTTTTAAGAAATCATAAATTATTTGGTAAATTGGAGAAATGCACTTTCATGATTGAAGAGGTGAAGTTTTGGGATATATTGTTTTTGACAGGGGTATTTCTTTTGACCATGGTAAAATAAAAGCAATTAAACTCTGGCCAATCCTAAAGAATATTACTTATGTTAGAGGAATTCACGGTCTTGCATCATTGTCCAGGAAGTTTTTTAGAAATTTTAGTTCAGTTGTTGCTCTCATTACTGAATGCATGAAGAAAGGGGGTTTCAAATGGACTGAATCAGCTCAGCAGTCATTTGGAATAATTAAGAAAATATTTTGTGAAGCACCCTTTCTAAAATTACCATATTTTAATTGCTTATTTAAAGTAGAGTATGATGCCAGTGGAGTGGGCAAAAGAGTTATTTTAATTCAAAGTCACAAACTTGTGGCTTATTTCAGTGAAAATTTAAATGGAGTCAAACTGAATTATTCCACTTATGATAAGGAGTTCTATGCTCTTGTCAGGGTTATTATGCATTGGAGTCATTATTTGAAACCCAAACCATTTATGTTGCACTCAGATCATGAGGCCTTAAAATATATCAATGGCCGGGAAAAGTTGAACTACAGACATGTTGAGTGGGTTGAGTTTCTTTAATCTTTTACCTTCTTAAGCAAGTGCAGGGAGGGTAAACAAAATGTGGTAGCTGATGTACTATCAAGTAGACACTCTCTGCTGACAGTCATGAAGTAGAAGGTTTTTGGGTTTGAGTTTATGAAAGAGTTGTACAAAGATGATCCAGACTTTAAAAGGGCACACGGTTCAGGGAACCAAGTTTACTCTACAGTAGGGTTTCTTAATCCATGGTAACAATCTGTGTGTGGTAAGGTGGTCTTACAGACACCTGCGGGTCAAAGAAGTCCATTTAAGTGGCCTAGTGGGACATTCTAAGAAGGTGTGCAGTGTGCCAACAAGCCAAGAACTAATTCCAAACATGGCCATGCACACTAGGGCCAGTTCCAAACAAACCATGGGAAGATGTGAGTATGGATTTCATAGTGGTCTTACCAAGGACCCAAAGGGAAAAGGATTCTATAATGGCTGTGGTTGAGAGGTTCAACAAGATGCTCATTTCATAGCCTGCAAGAAAACTGAGGGGCAACTAGTGTGGGTGAGCTGTATCTCAAGATGATTGTGAGATTGCATGAGATTCCTAAGATAATTGTGTCTGACGGGTACACTAATTTCATGAGCTACTTCAGGAAAACCTTACGGAGGCTGCTAAACACAAGGCTCGAGTTCACTACATTTCACCATCCCTAAACATATGGGCAAACAAAGGTGTCATTAACAAGACCCTATTAAGAATTCTGAGGTGTATTGACAACAACTCTTTGAAAGACTAAGATTTAGAACTGACACAAACTAGATGTGCATTCAATAGAGCATCTTCATCCAGCACTGGTCAAAGTCCATTTAAAGTGGTCTATAGGGTTAGTCATCTCATGCCCTCAGATCTCTCAAATATGACAAGAGAAGAGATAAATTTTGATGCTAAGGAAAAGAGCTAAACAGATGTTGAAGTTACATGATATAGTCAAGAAGTAGCAAATTGAAAAAACCAATGAAACTTATAAAAAGCAGGCTAGGGTTCGAAGAAGGATGAAGGAATTCTAGTCAGGGGAGCTTGTGTGGATACATCTGAGGAATTAAAGGTTCCCAACTAAAAGAAAGGGCAAGATAATTCTAAGAATTGAGGGTCCATTCGAGATTTTGAGGTGACTGAAAGAATTGGTCAAATGCTTACAAAGTTGATATGCCTGATGACTATGGTGTGCATGGAACATTCAATGTGGGGGGTCTTAGCCCGTACTATGAATTGAAGGTTCTGATGATGAAGAGGACTCGGGTTTGAGGACTAACCCTTTTCAATCAGGAGAGGCTGCAACAGGAGCTGAGCACATGCCACAACAGAATTTCTAGCACAACAACACATCATTGAACTAGGTTTCAGCTCAGATCAGAATCAGCCCAGTGTCAAGGAAAAATGTCTAAAGGAAGGTTCAAACCACCTGATATCATCTTGGCCAAATGAAACACACCTCAACTAGCTAAATATTGCTCCAAGACTTCCAAGGCCAGTTCCCAACCATTCAGGCAGAAATTCAAGCTATAAAACAGATGCCGGAAAAGATAAAAGGAAAAGCATAATTTCCTCTTTTGGTCAGACAAGCTGAAGGCTATTTCAAAAGTACTTTTGATATGTTCTTTCCTGAACAACAACACAAGAACTTGAAGACAAGGGTGCATTAAATTCCCCTCATCCTTATTTCCTTGGCTCAATCAGCTGCAGGCTTGTAGCTAACAAAACAAGAACAACAACATCTTTCCTGCAACATTATTTTAACCTGTTTAATTTTAATTATCTTATGTAAAATATAGCTGTTATTTTGTTTTCTTCCTAAGGTGAATTTGTAGCCTTTGTATGTAGTGTTTTCTAATGTGATGAACTCTTGGAAATGGCCTATAAAAGGACTCATTCTCACATTGTATTGAGGCAGCTTATTATTGAATGAAAACTGAAAACCTTGAGTTTTATCTCAACCTTAAAAACTTGTGAATTATTATGTAACTTGTGTCAGGCCTGAAGGTCAACCTGTGTTCATCTGTGGTTAATTGTTCACTGTTTGTTTAGTAGGCAATTTAACCAGTGAATGTTCAAAGGTTTTCAGTTTTCATTCAATAATAAGTTGCCTCAATGCAGTGTGGGAATGGATCCTTATATAAGCCTCTTCCAGGAGTTCATCACATTAGAAAACACTACATACAAAGGTTAACCTGTGTTCATCTGTGGTTAATTGTTCATTATTTGTTTTACACAATTTAACATGTGAATGTTTTGTGGTTAGGTTGAACCTGTTGTTTTGATATTGTTCTTGAATTTATGTGTTACTCTATGGAATTTAGGTTCAATATTGTCCAAATTATTATTCTTTTTTTTGTTTGAATCTTTGTGGAAATTAGATTGATAATTATATCCTATTACTTATAGTCTCATAATTCCTAGTTCCTGCAAATTCAGTATAGAACCCAGGTTTTATACTCCAGTCATAGTGGTGGCTCGAAAACCATCAAAAATGAAGTAAATGTTACCTTTAGATTTAATTGGTTGGAGCAGTGTTTTTTGTGTCATTTTTAATTTAAATTGTATATAATGGTCTCAGAATAAACTTATTATGAGACCATGACTTTGTTTGACAAATGTAGTCGAAACCTTAAAAATTAGCAGAAAGTTGTTATTGTAGCTAAAACATAGAAGCTGGTAAGGTAGGTGATAATATTAAAATTATTTGAAAAACTAATTAAAAATGTATCTAATACTTCCTCAATTTCATTCAATTCTATACGTTTTACTTTTTGAGCATTATTCGTAAATGGGGAGAATTTTCGATATAACTTCTAATATATAACATAAAAAATAGTCATGTGAGATCTTATTTAAATTGTCTTACTGAATACATTGTGAATATCAAATTTTTATAATTTTTATTAATATGTAACTAAGGATATGAACAAAAGAAAACGAGTATCGATACACGTGTATAAAGTAAATGTATAGAATTGAATGGAATGGAGGAAGTATCTGATAAAATGACATAAATGAACAAGATTTTATTATTGTCATAACAAATGAAGGGTTAAAAAAGTAAGATAAAAAAATTTCAGCTTTCCTAAGTAGCTTTTAATTTCAAATAACTTATTTACTAAATAAGATACTTGTCAAACATTATACAAAAACAAGCACGTTAAAGTTTTGGTCAAATAAGTTAGCTGAATATCGCACCAAACAGAACCCATCTCTCAATTGATTTACCATGCATGAAATGTATTTCATTTGGGTTTAATGTGAGCTTAACTTTAAAGATGGTGCTAAGATAAAGTTAGATAAAATTCTATGTGTGATTTATATTCTGAGATGTGATTTTACGGAATAATAAATGCTTTTAATTAAACTAGTTTTATGGCTTAGCTTTGCCTTGGCTTCACTTTCTACAGTTTTTTTAGCATAATTTTTTTGTTCAAAACAATAATACTTTAGTCTCTTAAATCAGTTTAAGACATATTTGACCGCGGAAGAGAAACATCTTAAAACCCAAAGATTATGAATTGGTTAAAACTGCGATTACATTTGAATCTATATTTATATATCTGCATAACATTTTGTTTAAGACGACAATATTCGTCTTTAACTTAAAAGGGGTTAAGTATGATAGATGAAACAAAAAAAGGATGTCTAGAAACTAACGAAAAGGCTCATCTTATATGTACAAGTAGGGGCACATTTAACTCATTTTTATCTTAAGACGGATATAGAAAAGATTAGTTGACGTACATGTTATTTATGATTAAGGTTATTTTGTATTAAGCAATTTATTATTAAATAAGTGTTAAATAAAAAATATTCATTTTATTAAGAAAATGTATTCTAGTTTTATTTATCATAGTATAAAAGTATTGATATATCGTACAAAAAGTTTGTTTTAATGTGTTGTCATAATTTTATCACACTAAGACATTGCTAATTATATTCAAGAAAAATGTTTATTATATTCATTTTATGTGTATTGTGACACTTATCTAGTAAATATTGACTAAGAAAACTCATAGAGTAGTTATGTATTTTTGATAAGTTGACTCGTAGATTGAGGTATATGCATGAAAAAACCAAGATGAAATATTATGCTTATGCTTAAACAATTGTAATTATTTTTTTTACCTAAATTTTCTTAAATTTTAACGTTTAAGATGAAAGTATATAGGGTTTCATATTCAAATTTTACTTCTAGGCAATTATTACGGTTTTCTAAATGATACTTCCCTTGTTCAATCAGGTTCTCTTGATTTGACCAAATTCCTTTTTAAATATTTGGTCAAATATAGTATATGTTGGAATGGAGGGAGTACTAATAAACAAAACAAGTAAAACTATTTGTTTCTGTTATGAACAAAAATCACAATTCTTGTATAGCGCCACGTGGCAGCCGCTCATAGGTCATCAAAGGGGGAGAAGGATTGGTGAGGTGGACAAAT
>VHZZ01006425.1:34169-48177 GCA_009801015.1 Silene noctiflora | reverse complement strand
TTAATTAGTTTAATTTACTCTTTAGTTTATGTAATCCTTTTAATTGTCCAATAGTTTAGATTTTAGTTTTGGGGTGGAAAATTGAAGGAGGAAGACATTCATCCTCAACAATTCATCCCTAGTTCATTTCTTTACATTTAGTTGGTATAAATTCCTTCTCTTTTACTTTGTTATCAATGTTTACATTTGTTTCCTCTTCATTTTACCTTATTGCTTATGATCCTTATTTCTCCATTTTCATTGTCTACTTTCATGCATACAAGGTGTTCGATGAAATGTCTTCACTAAATTTCGTTCCTTTCTTCTTAAAGTTTCGATCTTTGTGCTTTGTTAGTATTAGTTATAGATTAATTAGTGATTAATTTTCCTTGTTTGTTCGTTTATATGCTATTTAGTCATAATCCATCTTTAAACATGATTAGTTTGCAAGTTTTCATCTTTAATGCATATTTTAGTTTATACAATATGATTAGTGAGTAGATTCTCACTAGGGCGCGATTAGACTCCGACATGAGTAAGTTGCCAACTTAATTCCATTAACTTGTTGTTGAGGGGGGATTTTATTGGGTTAATTAAGGGATGTTTATTGTTATTGCTCTATCTTGGTTGTTGGTTGGCTTAGAGTCCTTGTCCGTCAACGGGAGTTGGCTAGACTTGAGTCGGGACACCTTGTAGGGAGTAATAGCCTTTTAGAGTCGAACCCGGGATGGAGGACTCGAGATGGGTACCCTTAATTGTCTGTTTGAAGATAACCTCGAGAGAGGGAGTTGGATGACCGGAGTCTAGCACGGGCTAATACCTTGAACCTTGAGTTGAGGGATTCGATGCATGAGCCCGGGAGGGAGTTGTGTCGATATTACTAGTGTCTCATGGTGAACTCGGGAGGGGGGACTATGAGCGAATTAGAGGCGTTCTCTCCTTTTCCTTTCCCCTTTGGCAACTTGTTACGGAGTTAAGCGGTAATTTACAAGTGTTGGAAGTCGAAATCGTGCCCTAGGCCCTTCATTTGTTGTTTTAGCAATTCTATTACCTTTGTTTGTTTCCTTAGTTTAGTAATTATAGTTAGTTTAGTTTAGTTGTTTAGTTTGATTTCATCCTTATTCATGACTTGTGTAGCTAACTTGCAATTTGAGACCGACTAATATTCAATCTTTGACCTCTCTGTGGTTCGACCTCCTTACCCTACTACATTCATTAGTTTGGTATTGAGTTTTATAAATATTGTTTGATGCGGGGTGGGCGACAATTCCGCTGTCAGCGTACCGTTATAATGCCTGTTTGTATACATGCTATGTGTTTTCTGAGTCATTTACAAGTCTTAATATCATATTTGTAAACCAAATAATGTCAAATTTTCTGTAAGTAAAATCCATTTTCAATCTTTTCAAAAAAATAAAAGGAGTTTTGTAAACAAAATAATGCCGAATCATTTGCAACTTAAAATTGCATTTTCAAAATTCCAATTTTCAAAAAGAGGTTTTAAAAAAAACTCAATCAAGAAAAATCGAAAAAAAACCTTTTCAAAAATGTAGATATGTAAATTCAAGTGAGCTTAAATTTTCAAACTAAGTCTTTTCCTAGTCAAAACTTCGTCAAGTTATAAACTCACCTTCTCTTATATTTTGGGTCATTCAAGTTCGAGTCAAGTCCAAAGACATTACGCCATCATTTTGGATCCCTCCATCCCAAGTCAGTTAGCATCTGAACATTCCCGACACCTCGGCTCATATACTCGAGACTAACACACCGAGTCAGTCCAATCCGTCTTTCAAACCCTCCCAATGTCACGGTCGAGTATGCACTACCCAAACCCCGAGTCAAGTCTGTCTTAAGCACACGTGTTAGCGTCGCACCATCTTCAACCATGTCCAAACCCGTCAGTAAGGTGAGCGATATATGGGTCATTCCGTCAAAGTCAACACTCGAGTCTAAAGTGAATGTCAAAGTCAAACGCCGTGAGTTCAAACACGAGAAGTCGCTCACGACGTTTTAAGAACTCACAATCAAGTCCAATCATCGTGTCTCGTCCTTATATATGTTCCTTCGTGTATCCTCTGTGCGTTGCCTTAGTTTGCTTGATCCCATGCCGAATCAAGTTGTAACGCGCGTCATTTTCTTCTCGGTAGGAATTCTGCAATTTCCAACGAAGATATACAAGGAAGTTTATTCGCCATCCTGTCAGCCATCAGAGGACTAAGTTCTGCAATCATGAAATTTCAAGCCACTGTCGAAAACTTGAGCACTCGTGTCGTCGATATGGAAAACCAAATGGGCATAATGAAATCTTTACCCTCTTCTTGTACCCCAAAGCCAAGTCATAGCTCTGAATCATCTAACCCCAACATGACCCATCAACCTAAGCGAGCCAATGAAGATAAGGGAGCCAACCTCTAGGAGACTCCAACAAGAAGGCCAGAACGATCTCCTAGGGAATTCACCGACCTTGGAACTACATATGAAATAGCTCTACAAAGACTGGTTTCCCAGGGAAAACTCCATCCAATCGGTCTGACCCCTGACCCTGAAAAGATATTGCCTAGGTGGAAGGGCAATTCGTATTGCTAGTACCATCGAGGTAGAGGACATGATACGGAGGAATGCTTTTGATTAAAGCATATTATCCAGGACATGATCGAGAATGGCAAGCTACCATTTCCGCCTTATGTCAAGCAATCCAAGAAGATCGACCCTCTTGGGTATAGCATCATTAAACATGATCAGGAATCATCCCTAAATTTTTCTCATCTCCCCGCTCCTCGTAACAACGAAGAAATCAATGTGCTTGAAGACAATGGTATCCAGAGTAGAATGCTCATGCTTTCTGCCACCATTAACAATATAGTCTCCAAGCTAGAAGGAGCCATCAATGGTCTAAGCATTTGACTTTCCCACTGGAAAATAAATTTGTCACATTTGAAAAACAGCTTGCTGAAATGAGCAAGAAGCTTGATACTCAACCATTGAGAAGAATAGAGGGTGTTCATACAATCCCTCAACCAAAAACTCTCATGAAGAAGACGTAAGATCAGTTTATCCCTAGTTCTTCTTATCCCATACGTCTGTCTTATCCAAGGATCAAAATCAACAGAGGTAACCTCATAAACCCTTCGTCGAAGAAGCCTAACCAATCTCCAAGGTCATTCTTAAATATAGGCATACCTTGTGTCATAGCCTTGAGCAAGTTGTCTTCCCTGGGTCTCCTCCAACCTATCAGTCCAACCCCAGATCCAGAAAAGAAGTCCAAATCTTGGGACAATAATGCCTATTGCCAATATCACAGAGGTAATGGAAACGATACCGAGGTGTGATATAAGCTTAAGCATGTGATCCAAGATATGATTGAAAGTGGGGAACTGTCCCTCTCAACCTTTAACCCACAAGGTAGCTTTGGCAATCCTCATGGATATACTACTTATCAAGAAACTCTTCTTGACTATTATCCTTCTAGTGTTCCCAACGACGAGGATGAGGTGCTCAAATGGATGAATGCTCAAAACCGAATGTCGACGCCAGTTGATGGAAGAGAGAATGTTCAAGTATGGGCCGATGATTACGAGTCTGGATCTAAGATCGAGTCAGAGTCTACATCCGACTCTTAGGCTTTCTTTCCCATGGTTTTTCTAGTTTATGTTTTTCTTCTTTTACATTCCTAGTGATAACCTGGGGGCTATCCCACGGGTCACATGTCTTCTTCTGTTAAATTTATTCATCATTTCATTAAAAGCACAATTTTCAAACCACATATCATTCTATCTCTTGCTTACCATTTCTTGTGACAACAAGAGTTGGTTTGAGACATTTTTTAAAAACAACCAAACTTGCCTAGTCATTGTGAGTATACTTAAGAGATGTTTCGTTTTGAGTGGTGGAAGATCCGAAACTCGTGTCCATTTTCTTTACCTATTCCATGTCCGACAATAGAAACCTCATTGTAACCTAGTTTAGGACGAGCATATCTCAAGAGTTTCTAAGACGAATCTAGACCGTCTCCCTTATTAATGATCCATGAGGAAAGGCAAGTCCATTCCCCACAATACACAACCCGTTTACTAAAGACCGACCTATCTCACACATAAGGTGTTAGTCGGACCCAAATCCATGATAGCAAGTCATAATCAAATTCAAAGGCAGATCCAAAAGCCACAAGGTGTAAGAAGAAAGGCTTAATCATGAAGCAAAGTCAATGCCAATATCAAAAGACAAAATCCACAACAAACCAAAGGGATAGAACCCGAAACTAAGCAAGATAGATTCCGGACCAATAATCTGAATCCAAAGTCTGAATCAAGAACTAGCCTAAAATCAAATGCCAATAGTCAATGGCAGAACCTGCAGCTGAAGGTGCCTGAATGGTCAGCCAACATCGCCATATATCCAACCGCATACCCTAAGTCCTTCTCGAGACCGTTACAGGGAGATAGTTAAGAATTTTGAGAATCCTCTCAAGCTTGTCATATGTACCCAACCTTTGGGGGCCAAGACACGGAAACTTGATCCCATGTCATTTAGCCTACCATTTTTGTGCTCAGGCTACATCAACCCCGAGACCCTATTCCAAGCCACATTACAAACCATAACTCATCAAGCCTTAACTCCACAAAAACAATCTCCAGAGATTTGTTGATTCAAAGCCTCTTACTTCCAAGCTCCACACTCCGAAATATCCAAGCCATCTTCACCTTGACCCAGACACGGAGTCTTCAAGTATTTTGCTACTCGGAACGGGACGTACCCAACCCATCCTTAGGGTCCACTTTTGAGTGTGCTCACATGACAAGGAAAATTTTATAAACCTACCTTACTTCTTTGGTCTATGATCAGAGAGGGAATTATCTCAAATTGATTCTTCGAGTCACTGTAGGAATATAACCTCGTAACCCATGCACTTCAAGGCCCTAACAGCTAGCTTAGGCACACACTCAGAACTACGATCTGGTTTGATTTCATCCACGTGAATACGTAAGCAGTCCTCCAATAAGGACACAATCACCCCATCCATCAACTTTCGACCTCGATTATCGACCTTTCAACCATCCTAAACATTATAACCACCCATTTTACCTCTCTATACTGGGGGCTCCTTCTTTAGGCCGTCATCCAGTTTTCTATTACCAAATACCCGAGTCTTCTTCTCATCCTAGGGGGCTTCTCTTCCTAGACGTTACCCTTCCTTTATTCCTCCCTTTTATCCTCGAGTCTCATTAAAGTCAAGCTAATGCTCGGTCCGGACGATGACAAAGGTCTTAGATCGATTCTCCAAGTTATCATGCCTCACTACAACAAACAATGCGAAAGATATCCAAGTAAACAGATGATCCATGACTCATGCCATACCTTTTTACGTCCCTATCACTAGCAGATCCTCTATCTTTGGAACTGATACGTGTTGTTGCCCATATTTGGTTAGGGTTGCCCATAATTAGGCAAAATCTGTTAGGAGTCGTCCTCGTGTCACATCAAAACTAATTTTGCATTACGTACGCCAGTCTATCAACCTGCGTCCGTAGGGTCTATGTTGTGTCAGTCATGTGTCTAAAGCCCATTGGATATGCATAACGCTTTACAAGTAACAAATACAATTTATCAAATAAAAGAGTTTCAGAAACTTATCTGTTCTCTTCCATGAGATCACGTGCTAATTGCTTAAGTGCTCATGTGCTATTTTCCTATTAGATTGTTTATGTGGCCACTAACCATGCAGGAATTATAAGCTCGCTCCAATTGGGGGCTTTGCCCGAACCCTAATTCTCGGACGCATCCAAAGACTATAAACCTACATTTCCCAGCAGCAGTCAAGTCTCTGTCAAGATGTTCCCTAGTAGCTTTCGCCGCAAATGCTCAAGGTTCTTCCCTGGCATTCAAGATGTTCCCACCGTCGATATGCTCCCCAGAGGATTGCATTTCCCCAGCGAAAGTTCAATGCGGGCCTACATCCCCTTGTACTTCTCGATATCCCCCAGTGGATCGCAATCCCCCAGCAAGAGTTCACTAGAGGTCAACAGCCTATGTATTTCTCGATAGAGTTCGCTTGAGACCAACGCAAGCTAAATTATCTCCTCGGTGGTTCCTACCAACATCCTGCCTCCAATATTATTCCCCATAAGAGTTTGATAGAAGCTTACCTCCACCCTTCAGATCTCTTATAAACTTACATTCATCCTTCAGATATTTCAGAAGCTTACCTTACGACTTCAGATCCTTCATCCTTAAAAAAATGATCAATTGAAATAATTCAGATAACCCCTCGGATAGTTCAAATCCTTCAGATGGTCCTTCCTAAATAACTCAAATGTCCCCCCAGTAACCCTTCAGATACCATTCAGTAACCTTCAGATAATCCTTTATATGCTCTTCGGAAATTCTATTCAGTTAGCCTTAAAAAAATCATCAAAATAATATTGTTTCGATTCAAAATAGTTCACAAAAAAACCAAAAACATGTTGATTTTAGTTTGAATTCAGCGAATAAAGATAAACACCATTATCTTCAATTGTAATTCTCCTCGCAAGAGTTTGAAGCTGATTTGGAATCAATTTTGGAAGAAGATAAAACCCTACAAGCGGTGGCTCCATCGAGGGAAATTCTTACAGACACAAATTCGTTGTTCAAATTATGACGGAAGATGTGGCTGGTGATATTTCTTATTGGGCTACCTTAGTTTATTGTTACATCTTAGGGGCTCATACACCGAGCTCTGTTATTTCTTGCTTTGTGAATAGGGTATGGAAGGGACAGGAGATTGATAAGATTTCATTTATGCCAAATAGAATTTTCTTAGTTCAATTCAAAACTAAGGAGCAGCAGCAGTTTATGTTAAATATGGCCATCTGTTATTTGACAACAAACCTGTAATTGTGAATGAATGGAATCGAGAGACTGAACTGGTAAAACATGATGTTAAGAGAGTTCCAATTTGGGTAAAATTGTAGGGGCTTATTGTGAAATTTTGGGGTGTAGGAAGTCTTAAGAAACTATCTGGTGTGGTTGGAACTTTCATCAAATGTGATGATGCTACTGCGAATAAGAATTTCTTGGGATTTGTTCGCATATTGATTGAGGTGGATATTGAGCAACAACTTCCTACAATTATTAACTTCTTGGATGAACATGGGAAATCTCAGTCTGTTCGAGTTATGTATGACTGGCTTCCTTTGGCATGTACCACATATAAAGGGATGGGGCATGTATCAAAGGACTGTAGGAAAGGGACTGGAAAAGTGGTGGGGAAGAAAGTTTGGAGACCAAAGGTTACTGGGGATCCACAGCAACCTCAGCAACCTGCCTATGCTAAATTGCCTGAACATACTGTGTTGGTGGAGCAAAAACAAGTAATAGTGAACCCCATTCCTGTGACACCAATGAGAAATTTGACACATGTGCTTGTGCAAAAGACTCCTATAGCTGAGCATACTATTCCTAGGCGAATTCTTACTAAAATGATGAGAACT
Organism: Silene noctiflora; assembly: GCA_009801015.1. Taxonomy (NCBI): domain Eukaryota; kingdom Viridiplantae; phylum Streptophyta; class Magnoliopsida; order Caryophyllales; family Caryophyllaceae; genus Silene; species Silene noctiflora. The sequence goes on along the minus strand of VHZZ01006425.1, from coordinate 40,729 downwards.
GATGTTGGTGAAAGGAGGAAATTTTCCCCTGGAGGGATGTTTTTCATGGAATCATTGACTCATTTTATCCAGAACTCTAGGTTAAGCTATGGGCAATAAACATGTTGAAAAAGGGGAGTCAAGTACGCATACTTCTGATCATGGGTAGTTTTGGAGTATGGAACATTAGGGGTATGAATAACCCAAACAAACAGCAGGAAATAAGGAGATTTCTTGTCCAGAATAAGATTGGTTTTTTTGGATTATTAGAAACTAAAATAAAAAGTAAGAACTGGAATAAAACTAGAGTTAATATTTACAATGATTGGGTTATATGTTCTAATACTAGTATGCATATTGGAGGCAGGATTTAGCTTATCTGGGAGCCAAGTTGGTTTGAAGTGGAAGTCCTAGAGGTCACTATTCAATGCATTCATGCTAGGATAGTAGATAAAACTAGGAAAGAATATTTTTGGTTCACTATTGTGTATGGTCTCAATCATCCACATGAGAGGGGAGATCTGTGGAGATGTTTGAGGAAGTATCGTAGTTGTGTTCAGGGTCCTTGGAGAGTTGGTGGGGACTTTAATTCTATTATGGCATCTGATGAGATAATTGGGGGTGCACATGTTACTAATGCTGAAATAAGACCTATGTTACAGACAGTTAATGTTTGTCAGCTTGTTGATCTTACTGCAAAAGTTGCTTTCTACACCTAGTCTAATAAGCAAGAAATAGGATCCACAGTGTATAGTAGATTGGATAGAATCCTTGTAAATGATGAGTGGATTGATCAATTCCCTCATAGCTTTGCTCATTTCTTACCTGAAGGTAGTTTTGATCATTGTCCTAGTTTAATCCAGCTTGATGAGGACTATAGAGAAAGAGGTGTGTCTTTCAAATACTATAATATGTGGTCTATGGCCCCTGGTTATCATGATATTGTGAGGAATTGTTGGATGAAGGAGTGTTATGGCACTCCCATGTTTAAATTAGTCACTAAGTTGAAAAGATTGAAATATGATCTTAAAAAGCTAAATAAGGATCAATTTAGTGATATTGAGAATTTAACTCAGGTGGCAGAACTGTCTTTAAAACATTATCAGGAGAAATTGGTTCCGGATCCCTTTAATGAGCTCTTGTGTCAAAATGAAAGATTATGTGCTCAAGAAGTTCTTGATCTGAGGAAAGCTAGGAATCTTTTCCTAAGTCAAAAAGCAAAGTGTGTTTGGATGAAGGAAGGGGATGATAACACTGCTTTCTTTCATGCTTCCATTAAAAGAAATAGAGCTAGGAATAGAGTTTACCAAATTAAAGATATGCATAATAATCTTTGTTCCTCTCCTGCTAGTATTCAAGGTGCTTTTGAATAATATTATAAACATCTATTAGGCTCCTCCAAGCTAGTGAGGCATATTAATAAGAGAGTTATTAGGAGTGGACAATGTATTACTGATGAGCATAGAGAGTATTTGTCTTCTCCAGTCACTAATGTGGAAATAAAGGATGCTATGTTTGATATCCAGGGTAATAAAGCTCCTGGTCCTGATGGTTATAGTAGTAAGTTTTTCAAAGATAATTGGAGCTTAGTTGGTCATGATATGATTACTGTTGTCAAGGGGGTTATACAGTCTGGTAAATTGCTGAAGCAGATTAACAATACTATCATTACTCTGGTCCCTAAAGTGGAGATGCTTGATTCAGTGCTACAGTTCAGGCCAATTTCTTGTTGTAACACTGTTTACAAATGTCTTTCCAAGGTGCTATGTACCAGACTTGGGAAAATTTTACCTGATATGATAAACCCTTCTCAGAGTGCTTTCATCAAGGGCAGGGATATTGTTGGGAATATTCTTATTTGTCAGGATTTAATTAGACTATATAAAAGAAGAAGTTGTTCCCCAAGGATGATGATGAAATTGGATTTACAAAAAGCATATGACTCTGTTGAATAGTCTTTTATGGAAGATATTCTGTAAACTATGGGTTTTCCTAATTAGGTTACCTCCATCATTATGCAATGTGTACCTACCCCATCCTATTCTATTGCTTTGAATGGGGAGATGTTTGTTTTTTTTAAGGGTAAGAAGGGGCTTAGACAGGGTGATCCTCTTTCCCCTCTATTAGTCACCATTTGCCTTAAATATTTTAGTAGATTGCTTGGGGTTATTCAACAACATACTCAGTTCAAATTTCATCTTATTTGCAATAGAATTCAAATCTCTCATCTTTGCTTTGATGATGATATCATACTGTTCTGTAAAGGGGATAAAGCTTCTTGTGGTCTTATGCTCAGAGCTTTTGAATACTTCTCTGCTGCTTCTGGGCTTGTAATCAACAAAGGGAAATCAATCTTTTACTGTAATGGGATTGCAAAAGGTTTAATTCAGGAGATTGAAGTGCAGTCAGGCATAAAGAGGGGTTCTTTTCCTTTCAAGTACTTAGGTGTTAATGTCTCACTCACCTAAGAGACTGTTTATTATGGACAGTAATTAGTTAATTGAGAGGATTGTGGACAAGATTAGAGGATCGGGGTCAAGGAAATTATCATATGCTGGTAGATTAGTATTGATCAAGTCAGTTTTGAGCAATCTCCATAGTTACTGGGCAAGGATTTTCATATTACCAAAAACTGTTATAGCCAAAATTGAAGCAATTTGTAGAGAATACTTGTGGCATGGATCAGAGCTGAAGGATACTCCTACCATGGTGGCTTGGAATATTGTGTGTAAACCTCAGAAACAAGGGGGTTTGGGTCTTAAAGATTTACATGCTTGGAACATAGCCCCTATTGGGAAATATGTTTGGTGGGTGGCAATGAAAACTGATCATTTRTGGGTTAAATGGGTTCATGCCATTTATATAAAAGATCATGACTAGAAAGGTTATGCTCCTGGTGGTGGATCTAGCTGGGCATGGCGTAAGATATGACAGGTTAAGGACATTGTCAAAGCAAATCTTTTCTCTATAAGTGCTGGTGAGCAGTATACCATCAAACAAGGCTATCAGTGGCATAAACCTGTGGGTGCTCAGGTTACTTGGCTTCCTTGGATGGAAAATTATTGGATGATTCCTAGACATAGATTCTTGTGCTGGTTGGTTGTGCAACAGAGGCTTCTGACATAAGATAGATTACAGAGAATGAATATCATCCAGAATAACAGATGCTTTATGTGTGCAGCAAAGGAAGAGAGCCATGCTCATTTGTTCTTTGGCTGTATTTACAGCAGAAGATGTACTCAGTTGGTCTCATCTTGGTGTATGGTTGATATTCCTGTGCATGATTGTATWCAGTGGTGGCTTCAGTGGAGGCAGTCCTCTATGTGCATGAAGGAGGTAGTTGCAGCAATTATGGCAAGTTTAATGGCTCAGATTTTGCAAGCAAGAAATCAATGTAGATTGGACGGTTTTGTAATGCAGTCTGGTGTCATTTGCATGAGGGTTAAAGAAGAAGTGAAGTTGAGATTCGAACATTGTGCTGTTGTGAGTCAAAATAATAGAGTAACAGATTGGTTAAATGTAATTCGTTGTTCTTTGAAGTTTGTTTGTATGTTAGATAATACTAGAAAGGTATGATGTGATGATGTATCGGTGTATGGGACTTTTCTATTTTCTTTTAATGAGAAGCTTACATTTTCCCAAAAAAAAAAAAAAAAAAAAAAACATCTTCGTGGCATCCATTCAGAGGGTTTCCCTCCAGCCTTCCTTTTAGAGGTAGACTTTAGAGTTAGTCTTCAGTGAATTTAAGAAGTTTCTTCAGAAGCCTTGTCAAACCTAATGCCTTCAGACAACAGGTTATATTCAGACAAACGAGTTTTGTCGAAGCGCCTTCAGTCACGTTTCACCCAAGGGTGTTTCAGGTATGATTTCTTCATATGGCTGCCGAGCTTCCTCATGTAGTCTATTGGACTTTAAACGATCCTCCCCGGAAGTCGACAGACTCTAAAATGTTCCCGACGACAGGTCCTTGGTTCAGTCCCCTTGAATCGCCTCGCGTCGCCATAGTCTTCAGGTTGTAATCTTCGATTGAGCTGAAGGCTATACTTTAACTTTTGCCTTGTCCAAGCCTTAGTCAAAGTGGGGGCTCTGTAGATTCCTCATTTCTGCAACCTTCGCCAAACACCCGATGATGATTGGACCGAATGTTTAATACACAAAGCGTTATTATGACATTCTATTAATTCAACGTCAAAGGATTGTCTAAATAGTTGTGTCAACCCCTTCATTGTCATCTACGTGCCGATACGGTCGTTTTTGCAAAAATTAGAGTACATTTGGAGTCCAGGTCAAAAACCGTCTTCATTTTCAGAAACCGTCGTCATTTTCACAAAAACCGTCTCAAATCTGAATCGGGATATTTTTAAGAATCCTAAAATGTCACAAATATTCTTAAGATTTCAAAAATATCTTATTTTGACGAAATAAGGAAAACAAATCCTTTCTAAATTCTGAAAACGCGGAAATCTTCGCCGCTGAAGGAGAAACACCTCCAGGAGAGGGCGCACAACCTGTTGCGCCTCTTCCTGGGCCTGTTTCCAGCAGTGTCCAGATCTTCCTGGATTTCTTTCCGTATTTTAATCCTTCCAAAATGCTCACCTCGTGATTAGTATAAATAGAGGCCTTCGCCTCACATATTATTCACGCGAGTGTCCGCCCTCTCTTCTCTCTTTGCATTCTAATACCACGTGTTATTGCTACGACGCCTATGTGCTTGAGCATTCTCGACCACGTAAGCCTAGATCATTCTAGGTACCAGTCACGTTTTGCATAGACCTACCAATCTGACCACTACACTCAATCAACCTAATCAATCAACTAGTTTTCTAAAATCCTTTTTCAAAGGGCATCTTCATTACATCGTAGAATTAAGTCGTTTTTCGCTTCGTAAACATGTAAGTCTGAGGGTGTAATTCCCACTTTGTATTTTATCTAATGTATTTATGTATTTAATCTTATGTAAGAGTCGACACCATAAATATGTTTTTGGAACCATAAGTTTTCAAACCTTTTTGATGAATCAGCAAGGAAAGACCGTCTAGAAGAATCGCATCAGCAGATGCGCCTTCTAGAATAGAAGCAACATCTGCTGCGCCTCTTCCTAAGACACCTAGTTTGCTGCTGCTCTTCTTCTTCATCCATGAGTACCAATTGATTCGTCTTTTCTATTTTCTTTTCTATTCTTCTTTCATAAATACCAGCTTCCAAATTATTTTCCTTTTATTTTCGACTTAAATCTCTTATAATCCTAATATTTGTGGGTTTTTGTCATCTTTTCAAACCCGGATCTTTGATGGTTCGATTTTTCCATATAAAACTATTAAAATTCGACTTTGATACATGTTTTCAGCTTTATGACGATCTTTCATATGTATATAAACTAATAAATCACTTCAATCTCAAGTCTAGCATCAATAATACACTTAAATCAAACAGCGAACATTAACAAAATGCGATTCTGACTTTCACAGTCAGAATGCAACTTGAGAACAGACGCACAAAGTGATACGCCTATTCCAGAGGGCGCTACAAGTGTTGCGCCTGTTCTGGGCTGGCTTCCACCTCTGAACTTGTCTCGTTCTGACGTAGCTATTCTAATTAGTTTATAATTAACTATTATTCGTATTATCACCCTCTGTTTCAGCGTTTAATATTTTATTTCTTTTTTTGACGTATTTATGGCATAGTTTAATCTTTCATTCTTTGTAATATAATTTATTTCTTTTATTTGTTTACCTTTCTTCTCACATGTAAATGAATGTAAAATATCCATTTCGACCTAATTACTTGCTAAATATAAATGTTAATCGACTCAGTTTAATTCACATGCTAAGATTAAAACGTGGATGTTGTATTGCATGCATATAACTAATGACATATCAAATATAATTGACATTCCCTGATTATTAGTAGAGGCCGCTATCAAGGCGGGCGGTATTAGTTGTTCTAGTATGAGCTTCCTAATACGTACCCTCACCCCTTAATCAGATATCTGTGAACACCAGTGTTCAATGTCATCACGAGAGTCATTCTAGATATGAAATGCTAAGGGTGACGAATTTCTTAGCGTCTATGTCACTACTTTGTGTCTTGACGTGACGCAAAATATTCGAACGGATCCAATTATCCATAAAAATTGGTGGCGACTCCACAAATGCAGGCTTGTTCAAACCATTCACTGGTTTCATGCCTTTCAAATCGGTAACGGGCCATGACGTGCTTTGTCAACACAAAGTTCCGTGGGAGAAGTATCGCCGCCTCAAACATACCAACGCGCAGGTGCGCACGGCGCGGGTGGCCCATGTCCACACTTACTCATTGTGGATTGGTAGATCACCCTGATGCGTGCATTTCATATAGACTTTATAGTCCATTTTAGCACGCATTTCTATGTCATTTAGGTGATTTATTGTCACTTTATGCCCCGAATATGCTACTTTGTACTTTCATTGCCATTTTGTAGGTACAAGCCAAGAAGTAGTGGAAACAAAGCCTAAACTGTCCCAAGTACGCACATTTAGGAGATGGGAGAGTCGGAACAGATTTCTCATGCATTGGGAAGCGTGAAGGCAATCAGTGACCAA
>VHZZ01006420.1:70727-82067 GCA_009801015.1 Silene noctiflora | reverse complement strand
TATATATATATATATATAAAGACGTAGTTTGACTTGCGTTGACCATGGCTAAATATGGGGTATTACAGACATTGTATTTTGTCCCCAGTTACTTAATGAGGTGACGCCTCAGAGTGACTAGATTGTGAGTCGATTGATGATGTGTTCAACCACCATAGAGTCATAGTGATGACTAGTCGATTACATAGGCATATTGTGGTGACACTCTGTCGGATAGTGACCGTTTATAGAGTTCTTATGGTTGCCTGGTCGTGGCGAGGATTTCTAGTAATTCCTTTGATTCAATTCTTTAGACGTGCGACTATTTGTCTAAGTTGGTATTGTTTTCCGATGGATTTGATTTTTGTTCTAGGTCGCACCATAAAAGGAGGCTGAAGGACATTAAATGGGTTTGATTTTTGTTCAGTATCGAATGAAGAAAATAGGTCAATAGGATTGTCCAGCCTTGTCAGGGTTTAATATCTCAATGCCACTCGAGGAGATGTAACTGGAAATGCGTGGCCACGCTCGGATGTGATCTATGGTAGATTATCCAGTCAGACAGTTATTCTCAGGATCGAGGAAACCACTCGTGATAAGATTATGTGCAAGTAAGACCTGAAAGACATCTTGCTTTGAGTGGGAGGTTTAACGGACAAGAGAATTGGTAGCGTACACTTGTATCGGACAAGTGGGAGATTGTTGGAGTAGTGTCCTCCACAATTGTGCGTCTACATAATAAATCTCATAAAAGGAATTTCAGGGATTATTTATTTGTCAACCGATTAACGTAAATCGGTAACGATCGGTCGACTAGAGTTTGACGTTGCTGTCGCAAGACGGCGGTGATCAGTTGATCCCTTTAGGTCAGACCTATAGGGTGGAGCCCAAATAGTAAACTAATTATTTGGATAATCAGTTCCTTAAAATATATTGACTAATAGTTAGTCAAGTGAGTTTTAATAAATATTTATTATTGAATTATACGATAATCACGTAATAAATATTAAATCTTATTAATATGATTAGATAAGATAAAATTTAATAATTAATGGTTAATTTACTTAATTTATATTATTTACTAAAAAAATATTAGTATAATACGATGAGTTTATTAAGTTTTAGGCAGAGGTTATTAGCTTATTAAATTTACGAGAAGTTGTAAATTTTGCTAAACAGGTAATGTAAGACACATTTTATAAAAGATAAAATGGTCTAATATTATTTAAGAGTTGAATGAATATTAGTTAATAATTTGTGTTATTTAAGAGTTAAATAATCAATTAAATATTTAATTATATAAGATAATTAAATATAAGTCTCATAAGCATTTGTAGGACAAATTTCGGAAATCGGAAATTGACCCAAAATTGGCTAGTGGACCGGTTTGGTGGTTGTTATTACACATGGCATATGATGACATAATACACCATTATCCACTACAATTCGTCCTCCAATTTTTGCCAATAATAGCCCATCTCTTAGCCATTTTAAGTGTTGAAAAAAAACAAAAAAAAAGACCTATTTGTTCTAGTTTTGGCCGGTTGAGAGAAGGAGAACAACAAGATTGTTCTTTCTTCATTTTATTCTTATTTGGACACATAAAATCATCACATAAAGTCACAAATAATATTATACAATAATTATTATTATAGTAATAATAATTTGTATTATCATTTCAAGTTCATCACTACTAAAATATATAGTTAATATTTAGTAGTTTTTGGGTGAAACCTTGGGTGCTTCCAAAGGAGGACTTCTAGTTTGAAGTCTAGGAGGATCATCCGATTTTATAGATCAAGAACAACATCATGGAAGGTGTCTTGAGTTGTGCCCTATATTTCCTTAAGCAATGTAAGGAAACTTAATTTTATTTCATTTTTATATGATTTTATTTGCATGCATGTGTATTAAGACTAGAAAATTAAATTAACAAGTAATTTAATTTATCATTAGAAGAGTCTAATGAGAGTCTTAAACTAACATTGTTTACATCTCTACTTTTACTTGCATGCTTTGTAATTTCAATCGTTTACATTTTCGCGCGTATTCTAGTTTACATCTCAAACCCAAATTGTGACACAAAGACATAGCTACTTGCTTTTGATAACCATTTGATAACAAGTCCTTTGGGATCCGACCTCTACTTGATACTTGCTAGGTTTTTGAGTAAAAATATTGTTTGATGGGGCGTGACGACTAAGCCTAGTGGCATCAAAATGGCACCGCTGCCAGGGACGGTGTATTGTTGAATTTTTATCATTTAATGCTTTTTAGTTGTGTCTTTCTTTGCCTTGATGAAGCCAATTCCTCAAGGAGGTTCTAATTTTTTTCTAATGTTTGATATTTTTCATGCCTAGGAGATTACAAGGTAATCGCCTACCCATTGATCACGATATTGAGTGAACGTTGAGAGGTATAAGGGGAGCCTTTAGGGGTGCTTCTACTTCAATAACGGAGGAACCAAACATAGGTATCGAAGGACTTGCGGACATAGGAGTTGTTCAAGTGGAAAGACTTGAGTTTACCGATCCTTTTGCAAGACAAGGAGAGGGCAACCCAATACCAAACCAACCACAAAACTAACCAATCATGCCTAAATTCTCATCACATTCCGTACCAACTAAGGAGAACCTACCTAATGGTACTCCAACACCCGCTCACTTGACTGGAAACTTTATAGCAAAGTTCGCTTTTATATAACTTGTTGAAAGAAGTAAATTCGGAGGAATGCCTAGTGAGGATCCACGTCTTCACATGGAGACTTTTTGTGACCATTGAGATGCTATTTCTCAAACAGGGGTAACACAAGATCAAATTCGTTGGGTGTAGTTTCCTTTTTCCTTGATCGGAACCTCCAAATAATGGTTGAAGAGTCTAGATAAGACTACCCTTGACATCGATTCTTGGAAGAAGTTAGCACTTGCCTTTTACAAGAAGCTTTACCCACCCGAGAAGACCAATATTCTTAGAGCCCAAATCACCGGGTTTAATCAAACAGATGAGGAGTCTCTATATGAGGATTGGGAAAGAGTCAAAGCTACATGCCGCTCTTACCCTCATCATAGGCTAACCAAGTGGTTCTTAGTCCAAAAATTTTGGAATGGGTTATTTGAAGACTCAAGAAATGTGCTCAATATGGGTTCAAATGGATGGTTTACCGAAGTTGATGATAACCAAACTTTGGCCAAAATTAAGGAGATGCCGGTCCATAACTCCCAATTCGATATTTGCGAGTTTTGTCTTTTATTCAAAACCGGATTTCAATGGTTCGACTTTCACATATCAAATCATTAGAATTTGACTTTTGTGTATGTTTTTTGCCTTGTAACGGTCTCGTATACATATAATCTTCATAAACCACTTCAATTTCGGGTTTAATATCAATTAATACATCTAAATCAACCAACAAACAATAACAACCTGCGGGTCTGACTTTCACAGTCAGAATCCAATTCAAGAATAGTCACATAAGGTGATGCGCCTCTTCCAGAGGATGCACCATGTGGTGCGCCTGTTCTAGGTTGGCTTCTGTCTTTGAACTCGTCTCGTTTTGACGTAGCTTTTCTAATTAGTTTATAATTGACTATTTTCCGTATTACCACTTTATGTTTCGACATGTTTAATGTTTTATTTTATTTATTTCCTAAAACCCTTTCGGCGTGTTTGTGCCACAGATTCATTATTCATCTTTCGCTTATTTTCATTTATTTTAGTTATTTTCTTTCTTTTGTTTATTCCTTTTCACATGTAATGAATATAAATCTCCACTTTGGCCTAATTGTATGCTAACTATTTGTTAACCGACTTAGTCTAATTCACATGTTTGGATTAAAACGTTGTTTGTCGCATTGCATACATATAAACTAATAACATATCGAATATAAATGACATTCCCTGATCATTAGTAGAGGCCGCTATCGAGGCGGGCATGATTAGGTGTTTTAATAAGAGCTTCCTAATACGTACCCTCACTCCTTAATCAGATATCTGTGAACACCAGTGTTCATTGGCATCGCGAGAGCCATTCTAGACGATGGAATGTTAAGGGCGACGAATTTCTTAGTGTTCATGTCATTACTTTGTGTCTTAGAATGATACGAAGTATTTGAACGGATCCAATTATCCACAAAAATTGGTGGCGACTCCACAAATGCAGTCTTGTTCAAACCATTCACCGGTTTCTATGCCTTTCAAATCGGTAACGGCCCATAACGTGCATTGTCAACACAAAGTTCCGTGGGAGAAATACCGTCAACTCAAACTTTCCAACTCGCGGGTGCGCGCGGCGCGAGTGGCCCATGTCCACAGTTTAGCGACTCCGCTGGTGACGATACACTTAGACTAAGTCTAATGTTACCCAGGGTGAAACTTGAACAAGGTTAGGGATGGTTTATATAAGACAGTTATTAGTTTTCGTTACTCGACCTTCTTAGGTCGTTTCAGCTAGCCTTCCTAGGCTCTTAACCGAACCAATTGGACCAATTGTCCCGTCTCGATGGTGCAAATTCTTATTTGTCCCTAGTAAATGGATAGCAACTGATGTCAAGCACACTGCGATGCTTACTCGTGTTTGTATCAAGAGCTTTCACTACTCGAGAAAATGGAACTAAGAACCGGCCTTACTCATGTTTGGCGCGGACCTCTCCACAGACCAGGGTTTGATAGTTTGGTGTGGCAACCCACACTTCTAAACCCAAACCATCTTTAAATCACTCTTCTTACCATTATAATGCATGTATCTATGTTTATGCCTTGTATGTTATCATCTTTTTATAAAGAAAACCATGACGAAATTTTCAAAAATCTTGTAAATAAGCTTTAAAGTGTAAATATTTTGAATGGCTTAAATACTAAACTAAGTCAAGTCGAAGTCTTTTCCTTTTCAGTCTCCAAGTATAAATCGAGTCAGTACACCTATGATCATACACAACAATCAATAGGCATCACCTTTCAAAGTCCTTCTTTTTTAAAAAACCATCACTTACACGACACGAGTCAGTCTTCTTTTGAGTCGTCTTTTGTTTTGAGTATTGGGTAAGTATGTTTCAATCAGAGCTTGATTCACCATAGATTTATATCTCACTTCAAGATGTCTAGAGACGGTGAAATTCGCGGAAGTGTCAATGGTCAACTCCAACCTGATCTTAATCATCGTATGAATGAAGTCTTGGCTGCCCTTCTTCGTCTCCAAACTAACCAGGATTTTGCTTATGCTTGTTTAGAATCCATCGAAAGCCGCATTGTCGCATTAGAAACACGACTTCTTCCTACAGAAAGATCTATACCCCTAAAAACACCAAAGGAAATGCCTTAGCCAAAGGATACTCCTAAAAATGATACTTATGTATCTACTGAACAGAAAAGCATCTTTGCTATCTGGAAGAATAACTCATGTACCTCAAAGAAGATGACATCTATAGAGAAAACAATCGAACATATGAGGCAGTGAGCACCCAATTTCTTACTAACTTCAACATGACTTACATTCCAAGGTTCAAAGGACATGAAAATCCTCTAAATCACATTCGAGCTTTCAAAGACTATATGTCCATCAAAGGAATCAAACCCGAGATGTTTCTAAGGATCTTTCCTTCATCTCTCAATACAATCCCTAGGCAATGGTTCTATTCTTTAGATCCTAAGAAGATCGCAACTTGGGCTGATGCCGCAATTGAGTTCACCAAGCAATACGCGGATAATGCTGAGATCCAGGTTAATATGCGCACTCTAGAATTAACCCAAAATGAAAAGGAACGTTTCACCGACTTTCTAAGTAGATGGAGAAAGACTAGTAAACAGCTTGTTGAATGCCCAAACAAAACCACCCTTATGGAAAAGTTCGTGGAAAATCTAAAACCCATCTATGAAAACCACCTAAGGTACCAAAATATCAAATCCTTAAAGGACTTAACTGTTTTGGGTACAAGAATCGAAGATGATATTCGCAAAGGACTCTTGTCCAAAATTATGGGACACGGATTCAAGGCTCAACATCGACTGGTAAGCGTTCTTACGGTTCCAACAGTAAAAGTGATGAAGTAAACCTCGTGGACACTTCCAAGAGGACTAACCCACCCAGAAAATTCACTAACATTGGGGATACTTACTCTAATGCACTTAAAAGGCTAATCAAGCAAGGTAGGTTACAACCCATTGGACCTACACCTGACCCAAAAAAAAGTCAAATTTCTGGGATGGCAATGCCTATTGTGAGTACCACAGAGGTAAGGGTCACGATACAGAAAGTTGCTTTAAGCAAAAGCATGTTATCCAATACATGATTGAAGATGGTCGATTGCCCATCCCTCTGCAAGCAAACCCAATATTACTCAAAATCCTCTTGGAATTTTAGTAATCTCAGATAAAGAATCCACCCTGGATTTCTCACATCTCATCTCCCAGTCGAAGATAAAATCACTGCAATAGATGAAGAACTATATTCTATCATTGCGCCTACCGTTTCCGACTTTATAGCATGGGTAAGAAGTGTGAGTAGGCAAGTCATTGACTTAGAAGATAGTTTCCCAACTTAAGAGATCCCACATCACATCTCGCAGGAAAAGGCCACGCAAATTGTCACTAGCCTCTTTAAGGAATCCACAATGCCAGAGGTTATCATAGTAGTCGACGACCTAGTTCAGCAAATCACTGAATTAGAAGATGAACTCATGCAACTAAAAGAGCTCAACACCACTAATGGTTTGTGGGCAGATGATGATGAAGATGCCTAACTCGCAAAACATCCTCTGGTCAAAACTTTGGACCTTGACATCGATCACCTCACTCCATCAGGTCGCCCTATCAAAACGTCGCTCCAGGCAAAAAAAAAAAATAGCACTGTTCCTACAGGTAATATTAATCATACTCAAGTAGATACAAATGACACATTGGCTACGGATTCACTAATGAAGCAGTTGCAAAGAACCAAGGCTGATCTTTCATTCTAGCAACTAATATCAAGCACGTTCCCACATCGCCAAGCTTTACTACGAGCTCTGGCTTAACTAAATATACCATGTGATTCTACCCCAAATGACGTGGTCAACCTAGTCCTCCAGGACTCGGTTAAGATAAGTAACCCAATTACTTTCTTAGATGAAGACCTACCCTCATTTGGTGTCAACCACAATCTAGCCCTATATATCACCATCACGTGCCTCAAGAAGAACGTACCTAGGACATTGGTAGATGACGGTTCTGCAGTTAATGTCAAACTACTCAAAACCGCGCACAAACTGGGCATGAAAGAATCAAATTGGACTCTGATAAGTCCATTTTATATATGATTCTACCCCATTTATTAGCTAGATCTTACATGTTATTTGCACTAATATTAGTGTTTATTTGAGGTAATCTCGTGTTCTAGATGTTTTTCTTGTATTTAATGTATTTTGTAGGAAATGTAGCTTTCGATAGCTAATTCTGGTCAAAAGAGCAAATATCGAGTTCACAAAGCAAAGTGGAAATTGAATTGGATCATGTTTTGATCATGAAAGTTCAAAGTGTTGAAGAAAAATGGAAGAAATGGACCAAATGATTATGCATGGCAAATATAAACAAATGATTAATGAAGCACAAAAAGAAATCCAAAGTTTAATGTGGAAAATACACTTAGGATTCTACAAAGATTCCTCAACACATGCAATTACCGGACTCTTAAAGATGATTAAAAGCTTAAACATTGGACTACTTGGTCATTAATCATGGCTTTAAAGCCATTAAGTCGGATTCATGCGACCTCGATCGGGGTGCCTTATCCCCGATGGGGGAGGGGTGGCTTTATGAGTTTTGGATTCCTTACCTTTTGGTTTCTAAACCACTATATAACGATTGCCTTAGGTCCTGACTTAGACACACTTACACACTCATACATTACCATATCTCTTGTATTTCTCATATTTCTTTAGCATTTTCAGAAATTAGATTAGTTTAGATTTGTATTCAATCTTTAAGTTCTAATTATAATTCAAGTTCAAGTTCTTTGTTCCTCATTGTTCTTCATTTGCATTTCATTTCGGTAATTCATTTCCTTCTTGTATTTTCATTATTGTTCACATTAGTTAGGTTGTTTAGTTATTTCATTTTCATATTGTTATTTAGTTAATAGATTTCTACATACATTTTAGCAATCTATGTTATACACTCATGCAATTTACATTTCACATTTCTATCATCATTAGCATTACAAAATTAGTTTATCATTCCATTTATTTCATTTAGTTTATTTCATATTTATATTTCCTTTGTTTCCTTTTAATGATTATAATCATTTCATTATGTTTATGCAATTCATTTCATATTTAGGTTTCCGTCAAAATGGCAACGAGAGTCTCTATGAGTAGTTTAGTTTTGTCTAGGGAATACGGGGAGCCATGCATTAGTTACTTTAATCATGTTAGAAAAGTATATTTTATCATTGCATATTTGTCGCTACATATGTTTGCTATTTATTTTTTAATCTTTGGTAATTGATCACTATCTTAGATTAAATTTGTTAATACAATCTATAAGTCGAGAGGCACGGATTTGCATTAGACTAAGCATTTTGTAGTAGATTGACCTAACCATAGCGAGAGTTCGTTAGGACCCGATCTAAGACTTGACAATAATATTGAGAGGTGGTTGTCTCTAGGCCTAGGCATTTATCTTTCATTATTCATTTCTAATCTAGCATGAACCTTTTATCTATGCATGTGTGACCCGACTCCCTAGACTTCTTTCATTTATATTTTTTACATCTTATTTATAATTTTGTTATCATCATCTCAAACAAAAAAAAGGTAAATCGACCTTGATAAAAACCAATCCATAGCAATTTACAAGGTAGATCCATTTCTCTCTGTGATTCGACCCCTATTACTACATTCACATGTTATTAGGGTAATTTATCTTTGCATAGGTGCGCGATAGCCTTCGTCAAATTTTGGCGCCGTTGCTGGGGAGAAACGGTTTTTACTTTATTTTTTATTGGTTTTATCTTGTTTTTATTTTTCCCTTTTGTCTTGAGGAACACTTGTTCCTTGAGACCATTACTTACAATCTTCCTTAGATTATTGTCTTATGCATATGTATTTTCGTGGAGGTGATTTATTTCCACTTGATCCCGAGCCCGAGAGAACTCTGCGTATGAGGTTACATTTCCTTAAAGAAGCCACTCAAAGTGCTTCTCTTGAGGAATTGGAATGTTCTAGAAGGTCCTTGCTAGAAGTTCTTAAAGTTTTCGAGGAGAAAGAGGCTTCTAGTGCTACTATAGTTAATTGTGTTTGTCCAATCATTCTAAGCCGACCGCAGCCATGCTCCCCAAAGGAATCACTACCGGTAAAATTGATGGTGCGGTTAACTTTGAAATCTAACCGGCTTTCATCTCTCTTGTGGAGAGGAGGCAATTTGGTGGAGGTCCTTTGGAGGATCCTAATTTGCACATTGTAAATTTTTGTGACTATTGCTATATGATAAGGCAAACTGGAGTCACCTAAAAACAAATCAGAGAGATCCTTTTTCCCTTTTCTCTAAGGGATAAGGCCAGGCTATGGATCAATAGCCTTGATCGTGAGGCTATGGGTGTGAGTAATTAGGAGACTTTGGCTCTTGCTTTCTACCAAAAGTATTTCCCGCCGGAGAAGACTCAACAATTGCAAAGCCAAATTACAGGTTGGACCCGTGGTTTCTTGCTATTAAATTCTATAATGGATGTTGTGGTGAGTCACGACGAGTTTTGGATTCCGCAAGCAATGGTAGGTTCGATCAAATTGATGTGGAGCTTGCYCATTCCACTATTGAGTCCATGGTCATTCATGATTCACAATATGTGAATTCCCAGAGTGCTCCTTTGAAGGCAAGAGATGAGGATCCGAGCTTAGCACTTACGAAAGCTCAAATTGCCGCTCTTTAACAACATATTGAGAGTGAAGGGTCAAGTTCATCCCAAGTTATCGAGCAAGCCAATGTCACTAGCCAAGTGGAGGTTTGTGAAGGTTACGGTGGTACGGGCCATTGTATCTCATTGTGTAGGGCGTCAATAGAAGAGGTAAATGCTTTCCAAAATTTTAAACAAATTGCTCTTCCATTAAGTACCTTTTCTAACAATTATAACCCCAACATCAAGTTCCACCCCAACTTGTCTTATAAGAGCACCAATGTGTTGAACCCCCAACATCAAGTACCCAATTTACCCCAACCACCTAGGAAATACCAAGGAAATCCTCCCGGTTTCCAAGGTCAAAGGCCTCAATACCAGCAAGGTTATCAACAACCTTACCCCCAAAAAAATAGCTACCAACCAAACTACCCACAAGCTCAAGTCCCCAATTTCCCAACCAATGACCAAGGCCTAGGTAAGCTTGAGGCCATGATGATGAAGGTAGTAAAGGATCAAGAAATGATGCAAGCTCAAATGCAAAAGAGCGATCAAGCTAAGGAGACCGCCATTAAGATGTTGGAGAATCAAATTGCCCAACTTGCCACGTAAAATGCTCAAAGGCAAGAAGGTCAATTGTCATCGCAAGGTGCTCAATCGCATGATACCGTTAATGCTATTAGTTTGAGAAGTGGTACGAGCTATGATGGTCCATCCATGACTTTGGATGATGAGGTGGTAAGCCATGAGTCCAAGCAAGGAGGAGGTTCTAAGGGGAAGGTTCAAGGCGAACCTCTCACGAAAGATGTTGAGGAGGAAGGTGTTTCTAAGGTAAAGGATCTCGAGGCTCCTATTCAAGTTCAATTTCCATTTCCCAACCGATTGGTAAAGAAGAAGGACGAGAGTAAGTTTGGTAAGTTCTTGGAAGTCGTTAAACATTTACATGTTACCATTCCGTTTGTTGAATTGATTTCACAGGTTCCTTCTTACACCAAGTTTATGAAAGAAATCCTCAAAAAGAAGAGATCCTTCAATGAGGTAGAGATGATTGCTTTCATGGAAGAGTGTAGTGCTCTTCTACAAAACAAGTCGCCTCCAAAGCTCAAGGATCCCGGTAGCTACTTTATTCCTTGCACTATAGGCACGTATACGATTGATAAGACCCTTTGCGACCTTGGTGCTAGTGTAAGTGTCATGCCCCTTTCTATATGTGAAAAACTTAATATGGGTCCTCTCAAGTGTACCAACACTACTTTGCAAATGGCGGAACGTTATTTAAAGCAACCATTGGGAGTTTTAGAGGATGTTCCCGTCAAAGTTGGTAAGTTTTTCATTCCCGTCGATTTTCTCATACTTGACATGGCCGAAGATGCTCAAATACCAATTATTTTGGGTAGACCGTTCTTACATACCGCGGCCGCATTGATAGATGTGAAAAATGGGAAGTTGACATTAGAGGTGGGGGATGATAGAGTTACATTTACTAAGAACAACACCACTAA
>VHZZ01006414.1:27817-46192 GCA_009801015.1 Silene noctiflora | reverse complement strand
TAAAATAAAATTGGTATTAAACTATAAACCATAAGTTGCTAAATTTGTCATAATGCAATTATTATTATTTATAAAATAAATTGATATATACTTACTATTAGGTTCGTGACAAAAAAAATGGAGAAAATTAAAAAATGAATCCGTAGTTTTATGGTAAAAAGAGTATTTTCACAAAAATACACATTTCATAGTTCTACTCTATTTGTTTGATTAATTTTCCATTTTTCAATTTTTTTTTCATATCAAAATATAATGGAGTGAAATATTAAATATTAATGAGGTACCGAATTGAGTAATACTCTAAAAAATAAAAACCCTATATATACCGCGCAATGTGCGCGGGATCTATACTAGTCAACAAAATAATGTTATAAATATATTGTAGAGAGAGAAGAGCAAAGTTGCAAAGCTAAATTGAAAAATAAGGGCGAAATGAGTAATATAGGTGCGGAATTAGGGATGACAATTATGACTCAAACCAAACCGAACCCGAATCAAACCGAAGGAAAAAATTCGATCCAAACCCACCTTTTAAAAACCATCCCTGATCCACTATTTAGAAACCCATATCCATATCCACTATTGGAAAACATAACCCAAATCCAAACCCGATCCAATCAGATGTTTTTGAAAATTTAGGCTTTATTAAACCTGAAATTTCTATTTTCTTATACTTCGTATAAGTTAATTTTTTATGTAGTCAAATAAAGTTTCAGATTGGGTTTTCGATTATATGGTGGATCGGAAAAAAAGTATAATGGATGGGGTATGAATTTTAAAATTTTGGATATGAATCGGATATGAATATAGATATGTGATCTAATAAGTAAGTGGATCGAGTTTGGATCTTGCAAAACCCAATCCTATCCGACCCAAATCCTATCCGACCCATTGGATGACAACGCGGAATAGCAATTTTGTCACCTAATTGCAAACCCTATACTATACTGCCTTTTGATTCACAATAGATATTCACAGCCGTCACAGACAATTAGTCATTCAGTCTGATTCTTTCTCAAACTCCATTGATTCATTTTCTCAAATCCCTCTCCCTAAATCTTCAATCTTTGTCACCAATTGAAGAAGCAAGATTTTCGTTGGTATTTTTTTTTTTTTTTTTTTTTTTTTTTTTCCTCTTCCATTGATTTCTGGATTTTCTGCATTTTTTGTTAACATTATAGTGTATTTTTGGAGATTGGATTATATTATTCTTGGTTATTTCTGCTAAATTGATGAGTCGGTTTAATCAAATTATTTTAACAGTCACATGATTCTAATTTGTTAAATTTTACAGACGGTATACAAACATTCTAAATTTGTAACATTGAATTGTTTTTATTGTAATTGCATTAATAATTCAAGCTGATTTGATGTTGTATTATAATTGAACAATTTTGAGTGAAACCATTGAAGTGATCTAATTAAATTGATAGTATGAACGTGCTCCCTGAAGCAAGTGCAAAAGACCTTTGAATTGTTGACTTTCAACCAAAGAGCGACACCTCAGGTTGTTGCTTTAATAAAGAAGATAGTGGTGGAAATTAGTGAGGATGGAGATAAAGTTATCGTTTGCAGTTGATAATCCGCCATTAGCGGTTATTTGTGCTTCCAAAATTGCTGGCATTTCGCTCTCCTTTGACCCGTCTCTCCCATCCGGCTCAATTCCTCATATCGTCTTCTCAAACGGGTTTGTTTCTTTACCTTCTCATTTGTATTAGTTATTTGTATTCGGTTTTTGGTATTAATTACTCCCTCTGTCCCGGTCATTTGTTCTCCTATTCCATTTTTGAGTGTTTAAGTCAATTGTTGTCCTTTCCATTTTAAGAATCGAATAGATGAGCAATTTGATCATTCACACACAATTTGCTCCACTTGTCATTTAGTAATTGTTTCCCTCCTCTTTCTTTGGTCTTTGTGTCAAAACCAAAGAACAACAATTGACCAGGACGGAGGGAGTATGTTCTAGTTAAAGCTTTTTATTAGCTCTTGCTATTTTGTGTTAATATACTCTTTCCGGCTTAAGTCATTTGTACTCTTTGGTTGAGCGGTATTTTAATCAAAGGTAAACAAATGATCGGGAGTCAATAAAGGGAGTAATAATTTGTGATTAATGTGGTATGGAGGTAGTTCTTGACGAGTCTATTAAAAAACTAACTTTGGGCTATCTCTCTTTTATGAATGCTGGGATTTTAAGATTATTGGAAACTATGTGATTTTTCTAATTTTTCACTGTTTAGTTGTGCTTCATTAGGTATTGCATTATGAATTACTACAAATATATGAAAGTGTATGAGCATATAAAAGATTCATCTCTTTAGACCTATGATAAAATTTATTTGATTGAAGCTCGTCCTCGCTTGTTTGTTAGGATTATAATCTCATAGTCTTGACCAATAGCGAAGCCAAATCAGCTAGAGTATGAAAGAATATTCCGAATATTTACCTGGCCAAACCAAACTTTCAAAGAAACCCCACTTTTCTTGTAACTCTCTTAGAGTATTATTGATTAAAAAAAATTCAGAAAAGGCTACGTAATCAGTAAGCTAGTAGAAAAATAAAACATTTTAAGTTACGAATAGAACCTCGAAACTAGATTACTATAGTTGCGGTAAATTGCTACATTTTCTCATAAGGCAGGTCCGTCCTTCGTAGTTAACTCGTAAAATATCTCTTGCAATAGGTTGAAGCTCCATGGATCTCTTGTAATTCTTCGATACATGGGCAGAGCAGCAAGCAACTCAAACTTATATGAGAATGATGCATTTCGGGCAGGACAGGTTTGTTTTCTCATTTGCTAAGTTAGTATTGGCTTCTTGATGCTTTTAAATTGCTAAATTTATAACATGAACTTTTTTTTAATTATTGTATAATTTCATTCTTATCTTAAAGGTTGATGAGTGGTTAGAATACCTCGCCATTCTTGAGAAAGGATCAGAATTCGAAGCGGGCTGCTGCTATCTTGACACATACTTGTCAACTAACACCTTTTTGGTTGGCAATGATGTGTCCATTGCAGACATCTATTTGTGGGCTGCCCTTGCAGGTGCTGTTTATATTCACTCTAATTCCGCTGTTTATATTCACTCTAAACTCTGTGTGATACCTCTTTTCATTACTTGGAATCCTTGGAGTCTTTGAATCGAATAGTAGGGGTGGCGAATAGAGGGGGAGTTAATGATGTCTCAATGTTTGTTGTTTGTTATGATTTTGGGTGTATTTCTGCTTGATGTTTGATTTTTGTGGATATCAATTCTAACATTCTATTTGTATTCAAAGATTTCTTATGTTTTCAACGCATATTAAGTTATCCTCGAAATAAACTAATGGCCATATAACATCTTTTCCTCGTCTCGATGTCGAATTTAGTGATGTGGGAAGATATAGCTATAGCTGAAAAAGAAAAAGATTTTCTTCCCTTGATAAAGAATAGATAATCAGATTTTATACGAGGCAAAGAAAATTACAAATACCTATATTTTATGTTGTTACTTTGTTGTTACTATTGACCAATTCCAAAACTGATCTTTTAGAATGAAGGCTACTATGCTTGGTATTAAAAGCTATCTTATGCTTACAATGCATATGAAGTTGTTTACTTAACTTCATTTGTAATGTAAATTTACAGACTTGTGATAACCATTTCCCTTTGCTGAGTTTAGTTTTGCTATATCGATTTATGGTGCATTATTACCTCCAAACTGGTTTTACATATTCTGATGTAAGATGTCTTGTGTTTCTGATTTTTGTATGCTTGGACTTCTTTTGTAGCCACTGGGCTGAGATGGGAGAGCTTGATTAAGTCAAATAAGAAGTATCTAAACGTGGTGCGTTGGTACAAATCTCTAAGCTCCGAATACAATAGCCTGAATGAGGTTGTGCAAGGGTTTACTCCGAAAAAAGGTTCTGGGAAGCAAGTGACAGGAAAATCAAAAGATCAGCTTTCCCAAACTGAATCAAAACTTGCTGCTGGAAAGAACATTGACAAGGTTAAAACACCCAGTCGCTCTGAAGTAGATCTTCCAGATGCTGAGTTGGGGAAAGTTTGTTTACGATTTGCCCCAGAGCCCAGTGGGTACCTTCATATCGGACACTCAAAAGCAGCTTTACTTAATAAGTATTTTGCTGAAAAGTATAAGGGTAAGCTGATTATTCGCTTTGATGATACAAACCCATCAAAGGAAAGTAGCGAGTTCGTTGAGAATCTTTTAAAGGATATAGAGACTTTGGCTATTGGTTATGATGCTGTAACATATACTTCTGATTATTTTCCTCAGTTGATGGAAATGGCTGAGAAATTAATCAAACAGGGCAAAGCATATGTCGACGACACTCCACGTGAGCAAATGCAAAAAGAGAGGATGGATGGAATTGAATCAAAACGTAGGAATGAAAGTGTGGAGAAGAGCCTGGAGCTGTGGAAAGAAATGATTGTTGGATCCGAAAGGGGTTTAATGTGCTGTGTTAGGGGTAAACTGGATATGCAAGATCCCAACAAATCTTTGCGGGATCCGGTGTACTATCGATGTAACCCAATTCCTCATCATCGGATTGGATCCAAGTATAAGGTGTACCCGACCTATGACTTTGCTTGCCCGTTTGTGGATTCTGTTGAAGGTATTACTCATGCACTTCGGTCAAGTGAATATCATGATCGTAATGCCCAGTATCATAGGATTCAGCAGGATATGGGACTAAGAAAAGTTCACTTATATGAATTTAGTCGGCTGAATATGGTTTATACTCTTCTTAGCAAACGTAAGCTTCTTTGGTTTGTCCAAAACGGAAAGGTTGATGGCTGGGACGATCCTCGTTTTCCCACTGTTCAAGGAATTGTACGTAGAGGGCTGAAAATAGATGCTTTGATTCAGTTCATTCTTGAGCAGGTACAACTTAAACTTACATCCCTTTGCTTTTCGGGAATATTTTGTCGGCATAAGCAGATCATATGAATAGAAATTTAAGTTACTGTTTCTCTCTTTTGTAGGGGGCTTCAAAAAATCTTAATCTCATGGAGTGGGACAAGCTCTGGACAATAAACAAAAAGATCATTGATCCTGTGTGTGCGCGACATACTGCTGTGGCTGAGGAGCATCGTGTTTTAATCACTCTAATTGATGGTCCTGATGTGCCATTTGTGCGCATTATACCCCGACATAAAAAATACGAGGGTGCCGGGGAAAAGTGCACAACATTCACTAAGAACATATGGATTGAGTATGCTGATGCATTAGCCATTTCTGCCAATGAAGAAGTCACTCTGATGGACTGGGGCAATGCCATTATTAAAGAGATTAAGACAGACGAAACAAGACATGTGACACAATTAGTGGGTGTTTTGAATCTTCAAGGATCTGTCAAGACCACGAAGTTGAAACTAACTTGGCTGCCTGAAATAGATGAATTGGTTAAAGTTCAACTCATGGAGTTTGATTACTTAATCTCAAAGAAGAAGGTATTTTTTTTCTTTATTGTTTTATATGTTGCAACACAAATTCTTGTATGAGATCGTCTCATAGATAATATTGAATTATTGATCATGTCGTTGATTCTTATGAGAAGAATTCATTGGGTAGTTAATTAATGTGAATAATTTAAAGTTAAAACATTAGTTGTGTTATAACCTTCTTGGCTGAAACCAAGCGAGACTGGCGTAGTTTCACATTTGTTTGCAAGATAGACCTGAGCAAATATCATCTTTTATAACCATTTTCCTGCTATAACACTTGTGTCAGGTGGAAGAGGATGAAGATTTCCTTGATGTGCTGAATCCTGTGACTAGGAAGGAGACTTTAGCCATTGGTGATGCAAATATGAGGAACCTGAAACATGGAGAAGTTATCCAGTTGGAGCGGAAAGGGTACTTCAGATGTGATGTCCCATTTGTGAGACGTTCAAAGCCGATTGTTTTATTTGCAATACCAGATGGGAGGCAACAAAGTGTTTTAAGGTAATAGCCGTTTTCTAAGTTTCCAGAACCTTTATCCAACCATATCTTCGAGCGTAGATCATCGAAGTCAGCAGGGGACCATATAAACAGGATGTGTAGACTATTATGGTGTATTAGTGTCTACTGCTTGAATCTTTAACATTATGTTGAGACTGTTCAGGAAAAATCTGGGTTAATTTTGCATTTTCCTGTGATTTGAACCCGAATGGGTTGACAGACTTGGTGATCCTTTTCATTCTCTTCATCTAATTGCCGTCTTTTCCTGAAAATTGTCGCTAGCTTCTTTGTGTACTTTAGTTTTTATTTAGCCTTGTTAAAAAAGGAATTGACGTGACTTTGCTGTGCCTGCACATCTGCAAATGTTATAGGTGACCCCCTGGTTGTTTTTCGGTGCAGGTCTTAGAGAAAATAATTAAAGGGGTAGTAAGTTTTGGATTTGAAAGTAAAGTATGGATCGAGTCCCCATTGAAGGGAGCTTAGGGTGATACCGAGTTTTCTGTTTGCTTTGAGCGAATTATCGAGAAAGTGGTCTGATCTTACATGTTGATTGATATCATGCATTGTTCGTTCTTCATGAACGGGACTGACATGAGGTTTTTTATCTTTAGAATGATGAATGAATTTGACACTGCACTACCCTATTTTCAAAGTAAGCATTTGTAGGCCGATTTTTGTAGAAAGACGGTCCATAGTTAGCGCTTGTAGCTGCACAATGGAGGATGTGTGTTCTCATTGTAATCTTTTCATGGCATTTGTTTAAACATAACACAATATCTGCAAATGTTTGTGGTTCATTGCTGATTTGCCGAGTTTGATTCGTAAGATTACCTTCTACGATACCTGCGCTTTGGGTACTTGTTTCCCACTCTGCCCCATAATTCCAGCTCATAAAATTCCAATTTGGTGTTCCAATCTGCGACTATTAACGAACTGATCGGAGATATCGTAGCCTATTGGTTAAGTTGAATTTTATCATGGATAATGGGTCGTATATTCAAATCCCCCACCGCTAGATTATATTATTATTCAGTAGCTGATGTAATCGGGTTTCAAAATTTGTTGGTATTGGAGTCGACATTTCATTATCTTTACTTTTGTTAAACATTTTCTATTTGATAATACAATTTTTTGAATTCTTTCTTCTTCTAGCTATGTGAATGTGAAATGGAGGGAGTATGATTTAGTAAAACCGTATGAAAATGGTAGTTTGGGAAAAATGTAATGGTGAAATATGTTCCATTTAATTTTATACGTTTGTGGTAGAATTTGTGAAATGGAGGGAGTATGATTTAGTAAAACCGTGTATGAAATAGCAAACTCCGAATAACAAACGTAAATAAATGATAAGAATGGAGGAATTTTGTATAATATCGAGTAAACATTTTAAAAGGAAATTAAGAAAAGAAAAAGTGGAATGTTTACATTTGATTTTAATAAACTATATAGTAGCCTTTCTCATGTAGTCGGCCAAGTCTCGGTCAAGAGTCAGAACTCAGAAGTCAGAACCGAGATCAATAAGAAATCAAGACAATAAACATGCAGATCTTCGGAATTTTGATCAGCATGATTCTCTAATCATGTTCCCAAATAGTCAACTCCGTGAATAATTTGACCCGTTTGTGCTTTCACACCCGATTAAA
Source organism: Silene noctiflora (assembly GCA_009801015.1). Classification (NCBI taxonomy): domain Eukaryota; kingdom Viridiplantae; phylum Streptophyta; class Magnoliopsida; order Caryophyllales; family Caryophyllaceae; genus Silene; species Silene noctiflora. The sequence continues at coordinate 38,605 of VHZZ01006414.1, read as the reverse complement.
ATAAAGGTGAAAATAGAAGGAGACTATAAAAAGTCTAAGTTGAACCAAACGGAATTACAAAGCTGTTATAAACTTGTAATATAAAAAAATAATCAAATAACAAAACAAATTATTTAACTTATAGAAAAAATTTCGAGCTAAAATAATTTCGAGCTAAAATTTTCTATACAAGCGGAAAGAAACTCAGTACAGGTAAACTAGTGACTAATTCCAGTGGGTATCAGCACAAGGTGTGCAGCCTTCCAATGCAATGTCGTCGATTTGGACTTTGGAGTCGTATATACCCCCAAGCTTCCAGTTTGCTGGTAGAACATTTTTGGCCCATATCGTTTTTCCATCAAAGCCTGAGGTTATGACGAACCTGAACTGCAATGGTCCGTTACCAGGAACCCTGTTTGTTTCCCACACTGAGCCGTACTTGCGCGTCATGAATGTCCAGCGTGATGAACCAACCTAGACAATTGAGTAATTGACTTAACAAGTTAGTTTTGATTTTCGAACTTAGGTCATGAAAGAGACTGTTCTCCAGTAAACTGGCAAATATGTGCGGAACTGCGTAAGCAGGACGTTGAGAAGCTGTTATTTACCTTGGCAACATCAATAGCTACGATTTCAGTTTGGCCACCTTGGTAGAGTATTTGGATAGCCAGATAACCGGGATTTCTAGTAGACACTTCCGTTTGGTCAACACGAATGGCCATGTTTCGACGTTTATAATCACAAGGTATCCTGGTTCACATACAATGTAACACTCCAATTAGTAAACATCAACCAGTTGTACTAGCTAATACTCCGTATGCATTTACTGCGTACAACGCAACTAATCGACATAGATACAAATATGCAAGCAGGTCAAGTTGCACAAATTAGCTGTATTATTTTGTCATACTCACCATAGTTCCAAACCATATAGTATGAGTGTCTAGATTTGTACTAGTGTTACGCTACTGCTACATATGTGGATACGTCGAATTGATTAATTGCCAGTTATAAAATGTGAGCTAAATGTCGGACAAGCGAAGGCGAACCATTTAATGCAATGTAGCTCCATGTTTTAAATTAGGATCATTATGAGAGAGCGGAGAGACACAAGGACACCTTTGATTCATTGGCTTCACAGTATCAGAAGGGGCCACTAAATCATTATTCCACAAAATATTTGAAATTTGCTCAACATTTTAACGTAACGGGTAAAAAATCGGATTTTGTCTGACTCTTTCATCGGGTTAATATAGAGGTGTCCATGTTCCGACCTAAATCTGAACCGTATAAGGTCATTAAGTTCGTATTACCAACATTAACATTGTATATAGCCTTTTAACGGTATCATGACCAATATGTTTTTTTTGGTGTAAAGGGAGGCCACAAGGGCGATTTTAATGCTAACGGAATTTGAACCTAGGTTATGGACAGATTCAGTATTCACCTAGTTCTATTTCCTCTAGGTAATTAGAAACTCGGAATAATTCTATTTCGGACTTCCTACTTCCTAGACATTGGGAATTCGATTTTGAATTTTTTTTTGGGACCAAATGGACCACCTATTAGTTGGAAAAACTTGCAAGTTACAACCACATCAATATAGCATTCGAACCAATAACATCAACACCAAATCCACTTAGTTATAAACCGTTCTTAATTGGAATAAATGAATGAATCCGAACTAAACTAAAGTCATAAAACCAATGAAGTCAAGTCAAGTCAAACAAAAACCCAAAACTACTAGTAGCATAATTCTAAGGTTGTCAATTTGTGATCATTACTAATAATCAATAGTAATAATCAAATTGGATTATAACACATGAACTAACAATATACAGGCATATACTAGTAGCTTAAGACGGTCTTAATATACAGAATAACAATCATACCTTTTATATTCGACGTCTAAAGCTCCAAGCTTCAGAACTTGAAGGTCCTTACCAGGTAAGGCCATGGCTCTGAAAGCTCTACTGCTTAGCACAAAGTCTGTTTTATTACTTTTGTTAATGTCGGTCAACACCACCTTAACCCCTGCTTTATTACACATTTCACTGTTCTTGCATCTTATCTGTCCAACAAATTCAAAATTCAGAATTGATTCTTACCTCAATTTAAATTAATAAATAAAAAAGAATCATGCTCTATGAACTAAACTAAATAATTTACTCTATCCCGATAATTTCTTTACGTTTTTGTATTTGGATGACTTCCAAAAATGAAATTTTGAGTTATCAAACTTTTTTTTGTTGTTTAATACAAAATCGCTAATTTTTACTATTTTTTGGGATTTGGGATAGCGAATGCTACCCGTTGGTACTAGGTAGGTCCCCTGTGATTGCGAGTCATCCAAATAAGAAAAAACAAGAAAAAACATAATGAAATGATCGGAAAATTAAGAAGATATATATAACATAAGTAAACCTGATAGCAAGCACCACAAGCAGCACCATCTTTGAAAAGTGAAGGAACAGCAGCTGCCACGTGTCCACCATTAAACTTCAAAGCTAAGGAACCATACCCACAAGCTCCAGCTACATCAAATTCAAAAATTAAAGATTACCCAATTAATTAAATGCCAAAATATTATCTGGGTCAATCTTAATTTGGTCTTATATGAACAAAATATGATATGGGTCTGAATGAAATTAATTAATTACTTAATTAATAGACTTACAAGAAAGAGAAGAAGCTTTGGTGAAGATAGCTGCTTTTGATAGCACACACTCTTCACAAGCAGTTGCAATAGAGAAGAGAGTGAAGAACAAGTAGATTATCAAAGACATAATTCTTATTAAATTGAATTTGATTAAGATTTGATTTTGTATTTCAAGAGGGAGTATATATGATGTGTGTGATGAAAATGAAGATGGTGATGTTTGGTATTTATAGGGAGGGAGTGCCCAGTAGACTGTAACACACTAAGATATAGAAACACGGTTGAGTAAATATGATTGGGTCAAACTGAATGTATTATATTCGTATTGTTTGGGGGGGATAGATAAGATCGGTGGAGCTAGGGAGGGTCTAAGTAAAAGTTTTACTTAATTTTTTAAATTCTTCTCCATTTTTTTTCTACCATTATTTATTCATTTTTGCTAAAATTATTTGCACCCGCTGAATTAAATCCCAGCTCCCCAACTATATAAGATTTTCAAATTTTTATTACTATCTCTCTCTAAAGTTTTTGTGATCTCTTTTTAACTAGTTACATCGAATAAATAAATATGATAAAAGTCTAACTCATAGAGTTTAGCAAAACATTTGTCTAATTAGTTACTTAAAAAATTATTTAATTAATTTCATTTTTTTTTTAAAAACGGGATAAAATTATAAGAACAAGCTTGTGATCGCATGTGAGTTTTATTTTATCCGTCAAAAGTTTGTGACGGAATCGACCATCACAAATAAGAATTTGTGTTATAAGAATACAAGATAGAGGAGTTAGGGAGTACTTTAGGAAACGCGGAAATAAAAGGGTGAAAAGATAAAGGAAAACTATGAGTCAGTCTATGAGACTATGATGGCCGACTTATGGGATATAGCCTGTTGGCTGTTGCTGTGTTGGCGTCAACAAAAAGTGACGTGGGATTTTAGGTTCACGTCTACTTGACAAATGAACGGTAGATGTGCGGAACAGAAGGCGACCAACAATAAATTGACAACTGGAGAGACGGATTTAACCGTTGTAAATTTAAAATGGATTAAATAATGTTCTGTTTAATAGATAATTTCGATTTTTTATTATTTTTTTCTATTGTATAAAGTCTTTATATATAATATTTTTATTTGACCGATTTTAAATTTAAAGAGAACATGATACGGTGGTTCTATAGGTCGTCGGTCTATTGATTTTGATAATCTTATTTACTCCATTAATTCCCCAACTAATTCCACCACAATTTTGTTTTTGTTTTTGTTTTCTACCTTAATTGTTTTTAGCATGACCTCACAAGGCTTTATCAAGATCTTTTTGAATTCAAATATACTAGTTTTAGGCCCGTGCAACAAAATTGCACGGGTTAATTTTATAATTTTAATAGTCATGCGAGTCGGTGCCTATGATATGGGTTCAACCCCATCAGTTTAAAACTGCCTTCGTAATTCCGTTTACTATTTAGTATTTTAAAGTGTTTTGAGTAATAGAGATAATATGAATCTTTATGCCACATTAGATAGTTTCCTAATTCATGAGCAATCTAGAATTACAACAAAGGTGTTAATTTATGTGTTATTAAATTTCATTCAATAAAAGTGTTTGATGTATTTAATACAAACAACAATAATAATATAAATAAAAAAACTACTAAAAAAATACTTCAAATAAATTACAACGAATAAATTAATTAATAGTAATACTAAACTAAACTACCCATTTACATGTTTAATAGTATTATCAGTCCATTTTAAGAAAAAACATCTATTTACCAATTTACCATTTTATGAGTAAAATCCAACTGCCCAACTCACCGTTTTAATTTGACATTAAATTGATAACCTAATAGCATTCTCATACCATAACCTAAGGATTTATTTCTTACTTCATATCTCATTAGTTTTCTAATTCCAACTTTCCTACTCTTACAACTCCGCCGCCACACCTCCGCCACCTTCCTTATCTCACCAACACCTTTCATAAATAAAAAAGTTTAAAAAACCCACCAACTCCATCACACTCATTAAAAATCAACACTTTCAAATATTTCCAACTTCATAAATATTCATCCCTCTTTTGATGGGTGATTAAAGACAGTCTTGGTTGTCAATAATTTATACTGATGTAATTACTTTTTAATAATTTTATTTAAGAGATTTATTCTTGGTTTTACAGCTAATTTAAAATTTTATTATTATTGAAAAATGATTTGTTTTAGTATTTTTTATTTCTTTAAAACGGCGTGGTAATTATATTTTTTGTGATAGTAATGATTTTTTTTATTTTTATCCTACTGCAACAAATCGCAGCATTAATTTATATTTTATAGTTTTTACTGACTAATTTAGGCAATGTTTTCTATAAAAAAATAAATTATTTTTCCAAATTTTAGAGAAATCAGATAATTTTCCAGAAAAATCTATTAAATTAATTTTTCACCATATTAACTAAATATTAGTTATTAAAATTTATTCTTTATTTTATTTTATTTTGTACTCCATATTATATAACTAATGTTTTATTTAATCAGTTTCCTTAAATTATCCAAGATCTTAATTTTTTWAATATAATTTTTATTTAGTATATCAACTTATATATTTAGTTATTTTTATACTTTTCATTTTATTGATGAAAATAAACATAGGTAGATATTTATTGATGTAAACTTTGAATGGAATAAGAAATGAGAGATGGTAATTAATTAGTCTAATGATGCTGGAGATCCTTTGTTTTTCCATTCCCTAAAATATAGCAGCCAATAAGAAGTCTCTAAATGTTTCAGCTTTTATAGTATAGAGATTACACCCTACTAACTAATTCGTCTTTTCGTATCACATATAGCATTATTACAAAACTCCCACTATTCCGGTCAATAGTTTACACTTTACTATTTAAGATGTATCAGTTAAAAGTTTACACTTTTCTTTTCTAGTAAATAAATATACTCATGAGGATGGGTTCATTACATTTTTGATTTTTTTAATAATTATAAACCCATTTCTTTTTTCTTACCTTAATAAACATGTATAAAACAATTGTAAGCTATTGATCGAAACGGAGGAACTATAACCTTTACATAATCCTGAACACAAACAAGGTCTGAATAATGAGATGAAATTAAAAAATTTAAATTGTGAACAAGCTAGCATAGTTTTTTCTTCTAGTGCAAAGGGAGCTACCACATTTAATATTTGCTAACAAGATTCGAACTCATGTTATTAGTAATTTAATATCACCTCATATAAAAATACATATTCACAATTTGTAATTAAACAGATTAGGAATGTGGTTATAAAGCTACTACTAGCTGGTGAGTGGTTGAGGCTAACATTGAGATGCACTGAATATAACATTTGTTTAGATAAGTTTGGTGAGCCGGCAAATGATAGGAAAGAGAGGGACTCATAGTGCTTAGTGCTTGCTAGTTCACTCTTAGACCATCCCCAAGCAAAGTCAATTGCTTGGTCATGACCTTGCTTGGGTCATGCTAATTGTAATTAAGGGGGTATTAGAATTGACCCAAGGGAAGGAGAGTCACAAATTGACTCAAGTGGAAGCAAATTGACCTCTTAATTGACCCAATATGTGTCACAATGTGGTTGGTTTACATCATTAAAAAAATAATAATGGGTTGGCAAATGTATTAAATGGAGATAAATGATTGGGTTATTGACCTAGGTCGTGACTTTCTGCTTGGGAGGGTTTAAGTGAGTCAAGGTCAATAAGGGGAGATTAAGGCCTAATATGCAATTGACCCGATTAACTTGACTTGTTGCTTGGGGATGGTCTTAAACCTTGTACCAAGGCCGTCTTAGGGGTTTGGGGGCTCCTGTGCAAACTCTAGATATGAGGACATAAAATATTTTAAGAAATAAAATCTAAAAAAGAAGGCAAAAAAAAAAAAAAAAAAAACATAAATGTGCCTACTAAGTCTAAAATTTGAGATAGTGTTTAAAAACTCAATTTCTATCCACCAAGACAGTATCTTTCATTGAACGTTTAATGTACTATATTTATTTATTTTTACTGTTACTTTGATTTCTGATCCAAAAATTGGGGACCCTGTGCAGCTGCACGGGTCCAAAAAGGGCCCTGCCGTGAACCAAAAGCATATAATCCAAATTTTAATACCAAATACCATCAACTAATTCCATCATAAACCCCTATTTTTAAACCTTATCAATACGACAATGCCACTTTGGAGCAATGCAGAAAATAGTTCTTTTTTTGCTAAGGGATTAAAGAGTTCCTGATTTTAAGGAAAATTATATACATAATATAGGTGGTTCCTTTGATAGGTAGTTTATTTGTTTATCCATATTTAAACTTTTGTCTATAAAATAAAGTTAAACAAAGGATATAGTATTCCATAAGCAGGTAAGTGCACTTTGTTCGATTTCTTTTTAAACAATGCTAAAAAAAAAATAATTGTTACCAAACTTGATTACAATTGTCGAATTAGTGTCCACTTAAAATCACATTTTTGAACCATACACTTATTATAGTCGTCATTTCACAGGTTGATTTTAAGGTAGAAGCGCCATTACAAATGGGGACTTTACAATAAATATTTATTTACATATTATATAGTCGTTGGGGATGTGGTGGATGATTTGTTAATATCTTGGTTTTCTTATAAGAGAGAATATCTTGTGAAAGCGGTATAAATGCATAAACCCCAAATTTTGGGCCTAGCTTGGATGTTTGTATAAACTCGAAAATATTTGAGAGATTATTCCTAACATCCAACTAGATATAAAAGTAGGTCTAGAAATGAAAGCAGGTCATGCTGAGCCGTGTCTGCCTGCCGATGCCCCCGTGCTTGAGAAAATAATTGGCACGGGATGGACACTTGTATCGTACCTCATTTTTGAGATTAATGGTCTTGCGGCATGGCCCAAGCACGATGGCACGGTGGGCTGGGGTCATAACGTGCTTGGGCCATGTCGTGTCTGCTTGCCTGTCAGCCCACAAATGTTTGCTTTTTGTGGGGGCCAACGATAAATGCTTTTTTTTCTTCTTTGTTAGTTTTTTTTGGCGTGCTAACCCGCAAACTCTTTTTTTATTTGTTAATCCAATTGTTTAGTTAAGTTCATTGAGAAAATCTCAATTACAATAGGGATGAATTAGCCCTCAAATATCAGATGGTGTCGGCAAACTGTGAGGGGGGAGGGCCATTCCCCCTTCAATTCTCCCCTCATAATCTTCAAAAAGGGATCACGGCCCACCCATTCCACCTCGTCGACATTATCGTATCGGAATTCAGAGCGATCAACAATTTATTAAATAATTAAAATGAGCTAAAACTAGACATTAACAACATAATCAACTGTTATAAAGGCCTTAAATTTTCTTTATTGCAGAAATAGCAGTTCTTTGCATCGTAACATTATCGAATTTTGATACTGAAATTACAAGCAATACAGGAAACAATCTCCCACATTGTGCATTTCGACTGCTTTTCGAGTACCTTACATAGTATAGGATCAGAAGTTCCTAAAATCAAACACTAATCCGCGGAATTCAGTGCTTGAATCCCTTGCAAGCTTTGCATTTCTCGATGGCAATATTGCTAATCTGAACCGTAGAGTTGTACACAGCTCCAGGCTTCCATTTAGCAGGAAGAATTTGTTCATTAGTATAGAAGTATTGTGCATCAAACCCTGATGCAATTATAAATCTGAACTGCAGGGATCCTGTCGGTGCCTTGCTTGTGTCATATACCACACCGTAGTTATGGCTCATCGAAACCCATGTCGAAGTATTAGTCTGTTGAATACAAAACGTAAGAGATTTGAATCATAGATTCAAAATTTATACAGAAACAAGTTGAGTACATTTTAAATGTTTTACTTACCCCAATGACTTCAGCTCCTAAGATTCGTGTTTGTCCGCCTTGATAGAGAACCTTGATTGCGATGTAATTAGGGGGTTTGCTGTAAGCTTCTACCTGGATGGCTAAGTTTTGGCCTTTGTAAACGCAAGGCACCCTGGTGCATAGCCAACCATGTATTAAGACGTGAGAAAACGCTTAACCGGTAAAGTCACTCAGACGTGTGAGTCATGACTCATGATCTAGTCTCAATCAACATTTCACTAATAAAATTTCTAATGTATTACATATTTAGTTTGGTTAATGAATCGGTTACGTCTCAGCATTAGAAGTCTATGCCTTACCAATTAGTACTAGCAAAATCAGAATTTCAATTGGTTACTTGCCTCTTATATTCAACATCCACAATTCCAAGGCCTAAGAGTTGTTTGTCCTTGCCAGGCAGAGCCATGGCCCTAAAAGCTCTGTTGCTCAACACAAAGTCTGTTTCGTTAGTCTTAGCTTTGTGGATATCGGTCACCACTATGTTCGTCCCAGTTTTACTGCACACTGCGCTATTCTCACATCTTATCTGTGCATAACATCAAAGTAATCCCAATTCAGTTTCCAACTTTTGATATCATTCAAATATCAAATTGAAAGGCAATATCCAAACTGAGATACTAATCTTAAAACACCTAGATTCAGTTTCCAACCGAAGAGGTCTTAGCCTCGTGGTTAAGACTGAGGTAACCTAACAATATGTCACGGGTTCTAATCCCCTTCCCCCTATATTGTACCTCATTTGATACTTACTAGTTAATGGGTCTATAGTCTATAGTCTATAGTTTATACCATAATATCATGTCCGAGTGTCGAGTATCAGATATAAAGTCGGGTTTACAACATTGAGATGCTGAGATCTCTAAATGTAGTGTACCTTATAGCAAGCACCGCAGCCTTGACCATCCTCGTATATATTAAGACGAGCAGCAGCAGCATGGCCACCATACATCTTCAAGGCCAAAGCACCATATCCACATGCTCCAGCTACATTTAATCAACAAATTAGAAATTACCCACTTAATATTATCACAAAATGTCATCTGGGTACTTGTTAATTTGAGCTAATTCTAACTACAAATGAAGTGGGTCTGAAGTTTTAAAATTTAAAACGGGTCAAATGAATAAAGTTCGAAAAGCTAGAAAAGAGAAGATCGGTAACATTGTTCGGAAAGAAATGCTTACAGGATAGACCGGAATCGGTAGCAAAGAAAGCAGCTTTAGAAGTGTCACATTGTTCACACAGTTGAGCAGTTGCATAAGCTGAGAAGAGAAGAAAGATGAAGGAAATAAAAAGAGCCATTTTTTCTGCTGAATTAATGTAATTTGTTGAGATGATGAATAAATACGGCATACTTGCTATTTATAGAGGAAAGTCTCTAGGGAATTGAGTGAGTTAGTGAGTGAGTTAGTGAGTTCATATTAGCACATGGGAGGATGGGGAGACATGGGTACAAACTTGTGAATAAATTCTGAGTTATTTTATGAGAGGTCTTCTATGAAACGGATATGTTGTTTTAAGAATAAAACGGGCTAAATAATACCCAATTTATATAGATGGGATAAATTTTGGTAATTTCAACATTCTGTTTTTGTTTTATGTATAATGCTTGATCCGTCGTAAGCTTAAGCTAGATATTGCTGGTTTTTTACGAGAATTTGTGGTTATTTTATGGGTTTCTTGAAAATGATCTTTCTTTAATGAGGTTACGGGCAAACACTACTGAAAATGCGGGAAATATGTTTTTTATGTACAATTTTCATTTTTAGAGTGAAAACAGTATTAATATGAATAATTGTAATATAAAATGGTTTATTAGTAAAAACTATTACTCACTCCATTTTTCGATTTTCTTCCCATTTCTCTAATATATGTGAGGAATATTTTAATGAAATGGAAGAAAACAGAAAATGAAGAGAGTATTATTCAAGATAAAATATATATGATAAAATAAATAGTGAAAAACTAAAAATACATGTCAAATGCAACAGTCACTTTAAGCCAAGTGTAATACAGTAACAAACAAAAGAGTTACGGAAAAATAAATAAATGAATATGGAAAAAATGATTACTCAATAACTTCAAAAAACCTCATTTGTGACAATACTATTCCATCACAAACTTGTGAACTCCCACAAGGAGCACAAGTGTCACGGTTCGGTACTTTAGCCGGATCGTGGTTCGCACCCTTGCCCGACTCTAGGGCAAGAATGCAAGCAACAAGGGTCTCGTACTAGTGAGGGATAGCCCACTAGCACGTTTCTCGGGACTCGGGGT
>VHZZ01006411.1:70611-87661 GCA_009801015.1 Silene noctiflora | reverse complement strand
AATATCGATTTCGATATTTGTTCTTAGGCCATATTGCTAGGATTGAAGGTTAATTCATATCTCTATTCTTTTGTTTATGCCTTTCGTTTATGACATGTAATTCATATTTTATAATTTCGTTATAATCCTAATTTTTTCTTGATGAAATATACCGATATTTCCAACACAAAATACGCTGGAAAGGACTTGTGTTAATTTGTGGGTCATGTACACAGCCTGACAAGCTACCATGAGTGATCGTTCCCGACCCATGGTTTGGGCCGGGGTGTTACAGTTGCTATAGTTTCTTTTTATAGTAGTGTGGGTTTTTTTTACTATAATTGAGATGATAGTGTGGGTTTTTGCTAAAATTTAAGATTATGATGTTTGATTGGTATATGGGTTGGGTAATTAGGTTATTTGATTAAAATTTTTCTGAACCTTTAGTAAACTTTGGGTTTTGTTTTTAATTAGGGAAAGTTAATAAATGGAGGAAGAACAACACAAAAATGGGGTGACCTGAATTCTTACCTCGTGTAACAGGTAAAGAATAGGCTTGGTTCATTAAGAGATAAATGAGGTAATAATTCAGATTTTAGTATGGATTAATATGAGAAGGGGAGACATAGTTTGAATTATTCCCATAAAATAACCCAAAATTTTAAAGGTTACATTTGATTGTTACAATTCCTCACTTATAGGTAGCGAACTTAAAAACAAAATTTTAGGGTAGCGAATTTTCTTTATATTGTTTTATACACACGTTAAGGTTCATAGTTAAGAATTTTGAGTAGCAAAAGTCGATAATCTTAAACATTTTTTGGAAATTTGGATAGTGAGTGCTACCAATTTACCACCCCCTTTACTAAGAGAATAAAAATTCTCTTAGTTTTCCCTCCAAAATCCATACAACTAAATTTTTGGAAATTTGGGGTAGTGAGTGCTACCAATTTACCATCCCTCTCTACTAAGAGAATAAAAATTCTCTTAGTTTTCCCTCAAAAATTCATATAACTAAATAAGAAAATAAGTGAAACTTTCTTTCTTTTAAATGATTATATTTTCAATAAATATATTTTTCTAATTAAAATCTAATGTTTTTAACAAATTCATAATTATGATTTTTTCATTAAAAAAAAGTACTATGTATTAAACTATAAATTGTAAGTTGCTAAATTTTTCAGCTATGCAATAATTATTACTTTAGAATATAACTTGACACTGCACATACTTACAATTAAGTTCGTGACAAAAAAAAAATCATTAAAATATTTGGAGAAATTTTGTAAAAAAAAATTCACTAAAATAATTGGAGAAAATTTATAAATGAAATCCTTAATTAGTTTTATTGTAAAAAAAATATTTTTATAAAAATACACATTTCATAAATTTACTTTATTCTCTTTAATTATTTTTTCATTTCAGTTTTTTTGTTTGATATCAAAATATAATGAGGTGAAATATTAAATATTAAGGTATTAAAATGTATAAATAATACACTAAAAAAATCCCGTCTCTTTTTCACGATATTTATATCTCAAGACAGGGCGGCGTAAAGTGTAAGCACATAGCTTGACTACATAATCTCACATTGGGTGTGAAACAAGTCGATTTGAGCTCGAGCTTTAGTGGGCTTGGAATAAGCTCAAAGCTCATCACACATAAAAAAATTGAAGCTCAAACTCGAATCGAGTTTGGTTTATCAATATATTCTTTTTGTTTACTCATTTTTAAAACAATTTTTTGTCAAACCCAACCTTTAATAAAAGCGGTTTGTGAAACATCACCTTTAATAAAAAAAGGTTTGTGAAATAAGAGCGGAGTATAAGTTCCAAAAAAACATACAAAGTATTATTTAAAAATATTTAATAATATTAATTACAAAAAAAAAAACGAGCTTTTGAATCAAACCCGGATAAGCTTGGGATCCGTTCAGATTTAGATGAACAATAACGGGTCAAGCTTGATTTGACCGAACTAGAGTCGAGTTTCGAAAGATTCAACAAATCGGCTCAACTTATTTACAACTCTACTCGGCTACTCACATATAAAGCCGACTCATAAGACCCTTTCAGTACCTGGCAAAACCGAGCCAATCTGAACTTGAATCTTACCCGAACATATTCAACTCGACCCGAATCTTTATTATCGAAAATTAATTGTTATCCCCAAATAACTTGAAAACAACCAACCTGAAAATCAACTGACCCACACCAACCCGAATTCTTGCAAACTCGATCCGCTCCTTGAATTAACCCCGAACCCAATCCAATTGATTTGTCAGACACAGGACACCCTTCCAACAGTTCCAAGGGTCCACCACAACCTTCAAAGTTAAAACCCAATTGAACCCTACAAACCCACCTGGCTAGTGACAAATTGACAATACACACTTCTACTTCAATCTAAACCCAGAATGTACTCGACAATGTCCCTTCGGGGACATCTGATAAAATTGGAGAATGTACTCGACAATTCCACATGAAAAAAACACCATGTCTATGCCTTCATCTTCTACATTAACATCAAAGTTTCAATCTTTCATAACACCAACCAAAACCAACAAAACCCACCTCAAATTCCCAACCTTTTCACCTTCAATCTCTCTAAAATCCCAGAGAACCCAACAAAACAGAACTAGGTTCATGGTAACAAACATGGGTACTTACAATGTTCAAGTTGTTGTTGAAGAAAATGAACCTGAAGAGAGTTTGTTGGCTAGGTTTAGAAGGGAGGCTTTTAGGGCTCGTGTTTTTCAAGAATGTAAAAGAAAGAGGTTTTTTGAGAATTCTCGGGATAAGAGGAAGAGAAAAACGCGTGAAGCCGCTAAGCGATATCGGGTTAGGTACTCTCTCCGTCCCATTTATATTGTCCTACTTTCGTTTTCGAGATGTCCCGTTTAGATTGTACTCCCTCCGTCCCATTTATGTTGTGCTACTTCATTTTTGAGACGCCCCGTTTAGATTGTACTCCATCTGTCCCATTTATATTGTCCTACTTTCGTTTTTGAGACGTTCCATTTATATTGTACTCCCTTCGTCCTATTTATATCGTCCCACTTTTGTATCAACTTGATCCCTTTGACTTGGACTGTGGAGTAGTTACTTGATAAATTTAAAAAAAACAGGGACAATATAAATGGGACGGAGGGAGTATATTATTCTATTACTTTGCTTGATAAATTCAGGTTTTTTGGTTGTTTTTGTGAATTTATTTTGCCTTTGATTGGGGTATGGAGTAGATGACTATGATGGGTATGTAGTTTGAATAAAATGTTAGGTAGGATCGTGATCGGAATTAAAATAATGGAGCATGTTGCCACATGTGAGTTTTGGGAGTGTCCCACATCGATAAAAGGCATGAAAGGAGACTAGATCGTCGGAGGGCGTGTTTGTTAGCTTAAGTGAAATGCTGGGTAGGTCCGAAAATTGGTGGAATTGGTTAATGATTTTGTTTAGGATGTGATGCAAATTTGATCTTTATGAAGTGAAGCAAATATGCTCTTTATGAAGGAATTTGAATTGAGGAGGTGGGAATTAGGTACTAAGGTTGTTTTGAAATGTACTCATTCTCCTTTGACCTAAGAGTTAGGGGAAAGTTGATTACATATCTGAAGGACTTTTGTTGGCTAGGTGGGCGTTTGCTGTTTGATTGAGTAATTTTTTAGCAACGTAATTCAGCTGAATTGAAAGAGCTCAAGTTTTTCTCCTTTATGCGTTTCAATCACCAGCGTTAAATGTTAATGTAATTTAGCTAAATTGGAAAAGATTCAAGTTTATCTCCTTTATGAGCTTCAATCACAATTGTTGTAGTTTGAACAAAATTCTGGTAGGATTGTGTTCTGAATTGAAATAATCGTGGAGTATGATGAAAATGAAAGCAAATGTGAGTTTTGGGAATGTCCCACATCACATCGATAAAAGACATGAAAAGGGACTAGTTTGTCGGCGGGAGTGTATTTGTTATCTGAATTGAAATCCCGGCTAGGTCCTAAAATTGGTGAAATGGGTGATTGATTGTGCTTAGGTTTTGGTTAAAGTTTGAAGAATTTTGAATTGAGGAGATGAAGTTGTAAAACATACTCATTCTCCTTTGACCTAAGAGTTAGGAGACGGTTGATATACTTAAAAAGTTAAAATCTGAAGGAATTTTGCCGGGTTTAGTGGATTTTCAGTTTTGCTGTTTGGTTGAGTGATTTAAGTAGTGGAATTCAGCTGAATCGAGAGACTTGAATTTTTTCTCTTTTATGAGTTTCAATCACCTTTGTTAAATGTTAATGTGATTTAGCAAAATTAAAAGAATTTAAGTTTATCTCCCTTATGATCTTCAATGACAATTGTTATATGGAGGTTCAAGGATTGGACTTTGAATCGACTTTTGAGCTGTGCTTGGCAAAATTAGCTTACCAGAATCAGCCACTGAGAATGGTGGACTAATGTCTGAGATATTTTGTACATTTGCGATGGGTTGTCCAACTGTTTGGGTTTACAGTCCCCATTGACACTGACGAGCAATTTGTTATCAGTCGTTGTGTGGGAAATGAGGCAACAATTGGTTCTGTTTGTCTTAAACATACATACATTTACTTTTTTTCCACGTTAGGGACGGGGAGTTTTTTAGGGATACAATTATACAAATAGCCAAAAGATGTCTAGTCCAGATAGGATCACTCTTTAAATCATGAAAATCACCCGTACTGGTGTAAAGTTCATTCTCAAATCTCAAATCTCAAATCTCAAATCATGCAAGAATGTTCCTTTCTGGATTACACTGGTTGCCAACGCTTTTGTCTATTTGAACCTCATTCAGGGTGGGTAACAGTACAAACTTGAACCCATTTTCTGAACCGACAAACACCGAACCATGCAACATTTCCTGAATACTAAGTTGCGTGCACACTGGATGTTCGTTGATGAAGTACTTCTTCCTTCTGCCCGAGCGTTGACATGCTCAAATATCTATACTTTATCATTAGTACCAATTCCGGTGGGATTTAGCCATCGAGTGATGCTGAATTAGAACAGATATCAAATGGTCCTCATCTACAGTTTGGAAGTTTGTGTCTGTGAATTTTGCAGCCTATAAAAAACTCGGAGTAACTTGTAACACCTATGTTGATAGCTTGCATAGAATCATTCGTAAAACTCTATCAGCCCTGCATGGATTCAATATTTAGGAAGTTCCTACTGAGTTTCATGCAAGTCACTGATTGCTGTTGGCTCCATACAACTTTATGAGTATCTAATTGAGCATTTTGTAGTTGTTTTCTCTGCTGGTTTATGCGATGTGTATGCGATTCAATGTATCATTTCTTTACCATGTTTCTCTACTTTCATAATTTCATATTACTTTTCATACCTGTGTTCGACACTGGAAACTCGGACGTGGGTAGGACAGTTCAATGGACACTTGACACCTACCCATTTTTCCTTCCAAGTCTGCGTAAGATACCTTGTCTTTAGACTTTGGTCATGTATTTCACCTATATTTGGCCCTGAAGATATTCTATTTGCATGAGTTTACCTTGAATTATCTATCATTCAACTAATCTGAAATTCTGATCTGGTCCTAATTGGGTCTAAAAGCTGTGATCTTTCTGTTGGCCTTGTCATTTGGGGTAGATTGATTATCATATTCCGCTTTTGACCCAATGTATATGCAGGCGCCCTCGGCCCAAAGTTATGAAGGATACTGTTGAGATTCCCAAGGAGAAAGAAGCCTATAATTCTGACGAAGATGATTGGGATCTCCCAAATGGTGACCTACCATAGTTATCAACCAAACTCTAGCAAGGGACCAAAGTAACAATTGGCTCAGTTAATAGCTACTCTACTATCTTTTGATCAATTTAAATTAGAAAATCAAATTACGATGTTCTGAAGTGAAGTATCCGTGAACTAAGAGCTAGAAATTGATTAAAATGTCTAAATCAGGCCTTATCTGTAATGGAGTACACGTAACTTGGCTGTATATTTAAGCCTGTCATGGCTGTTGAGTAGAGTAGAATTGTGTTTTCTCTACTGTTTTTGTCGCATTTTCGAGCCAATTTAAGAATGTTGGTAATGACGCTAAGTTGCAAGGTGACATTGAAGCGGAAATTAAAACACCAAACAACAATGAAATGATAGGGTGAACTATCTGTAAACATTATAAATTCTGGGTACAACTGTATGATACAGCAACAGGCTGTTATTCTCTTCATATAACATTATAACCTAATACCAAGTACACTGCATAAGGGAATCATCATAAACTCTTACTCCCATGTAGAGAAAACCGAGCCAAGTTCCGAAGCAAAAGTGTCGACTTCCTTCTGGTTTTTCACCGCAGCCTCATCCAAGCTCGGACTAACAAACTGGTTTTCTGGTGCAGACTGTGAAATTGCAATCAGCAATTCCCTTGCGAAATCAGCGGCGACGTTGGAATTTATATCCATATACTGTCAATTAATCCTCCTGAAGATGAGAAAAAACGTTTTGTTATTTGAAGAATGAAAATACAATGTTTGATACCTCAGTATATTATTTGGTCCTGCCAAGTGCCAACATATCTTAGATTGTCCCAGGAAAAAAAAAACATTAAAAGGTAGGAACAAAATGGTGGGTGAAGTCTCCTGTTTATTCCGGATTCGAGTATGGTAGATTTGTAGATCTGCCCAACTTTTTTTATTAATTAATAAAAAGGTATAAATCCAACCTGCTACGAGAAGGGTCCCACTTACAGTTGTCCATGTTAAAGCGGAAAAGATGTGTATACTACTATTTAAAAGCGCAGATAACAAGAATTAGCTTAAGTGGTAAGAACTCTCTACATAAGAGCGCTTATTTGAACCCAAAAGAAACTATCTAGAAGCGCAACTAAACTCGGTTTTAAACACGAATCGCGATGAAGTAGAATAATATAGGCAGAGTAGAAAGGGGAAGTGGTACCTGATAAAACTGTAGATGATGACAAATCAATTGATCTCGAGAGCAAAAGAAAAACTGAGAGTTAAAGGAATACAGAGAATCAGCAAAAGATTGTAGTTTTATCTTTAGCCTGATAAAATACAGAGAATCAGTAATAAAGATGTTGGATTTCAATCAGTTTATATAGAATAGAAGAAGATTATAGAAGGCAAGTGCATACAACGTGCAAATTGCAATCCTAGTAAGATACAAGTTGCATTGTATCCCCACTGGCCACTACTGGACACCCAACACAGTCACACTACTTGCTTACTTTGGCTTTTGTGGGACTTGTGGGGACCTGTTAGCCTCGGTTCTTTCCGGTTCAACTAAGTTAAACTCAGCCGAATTGAAAGAAGTTGAACTAAATTTAATTGATGTAAATGGTGTTGGGTTAATAGTTAATTTGAACATAGTTAAGCCGAATTAAATTGAATTGAGCTAAATGAAGCTGAACTAAATTGAACTCAGAGAGTTTTGCTTTATTAGGCTGAACATTTATTTGTTTTGGGTTAGGCCAATTTGGATAGGGTCATTTCAAATTCTTAAGGCTTTTGAGTCTGATCGGGCCGAGTTGAGTGATTTGATGTTTGGGTTATTTCAAATTCTTAAGACTTTTGAGTCTGATCGGGCCGAGTTGAGTGATTTGATGTTTGGGTTATTTTATGGTGTTTATTATCAGACTGGTTAAGGATAGTGATTAGTGTGCAACAATAAACATTCGGATCGGGACCAATTCAAATTATGGGACAAGCTCGGGCCCTTGTCTTGGGTTTCATATCATATACGAATCGGGCCATTTAAGTTGGGACACCAGTCAGTTTTCGTGTTTTGCTTTGAAGATTTTTTACTATAAAATTTTTGAACTCGTTAACTTAAATATTAAGCTAAAAAATACAATATTGCTCAAAAACTAATCATATAAATTAAGTTAATTTTGAGTTTTAATGTCAAAAAACTAAAATACTCCGTATAACTTATAAACTTTAAAAGCTCAGAAAAAAATGTAAGTTCAATTATAACATATCAGATACGTGTTACTTTTTTCCCAATAACAACGTGGAAGCATAAGAACAATTCACTGGTGTAACCGAGCCGATTTGAGCTCGAGCGAGCTTGAAATCGGCTCAGAAATTTTAGCTCGAGCTCGGAATCGGCTCAGAATCTTCCGAGCTTAAAAAATTAAAGCTCGAAATCAGCTCAGATTAAGCTCGAGCTCAGTTAAATAATTATTTTCTTTAATTTCTTTAACTTTAAATCAAATTAAAAATAAATATATTTTAAGAAAAATGCTAATATAAAATACTTATCAAATATAACAAAAATATAATCATAATTGATCAAATAACATTTTATTAAGAACATAAATATTTTTAAATTGCATAATTATTTAATAATAAAAAATAAAACGAGCTTAAACGAGCTTCCGATTCCGAGCTCTACTAAGCTCAAAATCGGCTTGGATTTAGTCTACCTAGGCTCGGAATCAGTTTTGATCGATTTCGATCCGAACTTTGACCAAACTGATTCCGAAGGCTCTACGAGCCAACTCAAATCATTTACCGCTCTAAGAACATCAGATAAGTCAAGTGATAAGAGCTGATTTAGTACTCATTTGGAAAAAAAAACAATGTGGAAGCATCACACGTTACGTCTGCAACGTCTCTTACAAAGATTTGATTTGTCAGCTATAGACTTTCACACTAATTTAGAGTAAGACTATTTCATAAATTTTTTTTGAAATACACTAATTTAACGTAAGACTACCTCATATGAAAATTTCAAAATACATAATTTTCGTCTTCAAAATTTACAAACTTACATACTTATCAAATTCACTTATTAGCAAGCCATTGGACAATCTATATACAAAGCTTGCATAGCCAATGAATAGAAACATTTCTTCAAAGACATGAAACAAGTTCAGCAAAGCGCTGAATTTGGTTGGTTATTCATATTCCATCCGTCTTAATTATTTGTTTGTCTCAAATACTCCTCATAAGGAATACTAGTAAAGACAAAAACATTTCCCCGTCTTTGTAATTTGATTTGAGAAAAAAAAATTAAATCCCTAAAAAGTCGGTGAAAATGAGTGTCATACACTATCTTAAACAAACACACATTACTAAAATAAACCCGATCCTTGATGTATCAAAATTTCGATTGCATTTCAATTTTTAATCTCCGATGATGCATCGTCTTCACACCGAATCTAGAGGGTTTCTAGCTGTAGAATGTATAACTTTTTGCAGAGATTATGACCTGTCTTAGGGCCCCGATAGGTGACAAAACCATTATAAGAACTCCGAGTATGATACAAATCTGAAATTCACCCATAACACACATGTTATTAGTTGTTTTATGTTCTCAAAAAATCAGAAATTAGTTGGTGACATACCCAATTAGCGAACCAAGACAACCCAAATCTCTTGGGTTTATAGATTGACAGCCACATTATGCAAGGAAGCTGCAATGACAAGTGAGGTAAACAAGATATAAGTACACTTTAACTGACAAAATGTTAATTACGGGATCCTGTCAAACAATCGACTTCTACAGATTATTATGTAGGGTCCATCATTTTAATAAACCGAGCATGTTCTCATGGTGGTCAAACATACAGGCTGACCCAGCCCATTCGGACGTGACACACCGAGCACCTCTTAGGTAGTTTTTTACTCGGCCCAACCCGACAAAAACTAGGGTTGGTTGGGTCCGCCCTCATCCCTGACTCGCCCTTGACCCACCACTCGGTCCTACCCTGGGTCGGTTTCGGGTTAATCTTTACCAGCCTTTGTCCGGCCCATGTTGATCCGTCCCCAGCCAAGCCCGACCTGTCCTAGGGCCAACCCACCCCGGCCCGACCCGAACGTTTGACCACCCCTAGCATGTTGTATGTAAGAGGGCGATATTGTACCACTAGGTGACCTCATCTTGCTTTTCTAAAATAAGTGTGATAGAAGAAGTTTGAAACAGAGCATACAACGAATGTAGTAGGGGCAAATGCAAATCCTCCGAAGAAACCGAGAAGGCCGCCGAAGAAGGGGAAGGTGATGCCGATGAACATTGTAAAACCTGTGCAAGTATAGAAAGTTGGTCTACTTAGGAGTCTTAGTAGTTAGTACCATTTGTATATATGGTATCAAATTATCAATCATGCAAAATACTCACCAACATACATATTTCGACTAATGAACCTAAGTGTCCAAGTAGGTCTGAATTTGAACTTCTTTACTAACACGGCTTCAATCATGTCAAATACAGGCATTGCGAATATCTGAAACAAGAAAAAGAAAACATATCAAGTACGAGTAATAATCAATTTTAAGCCTAAAAGAGACTTAAACTTTAATTGGAGAATTCTAGCCAATATGATCCTTGTTAGCTAGACCTACTAAAACTGGCCCGACTCATATCCAAATAAACAGAATAACACATACATGAAGAAAATAACCTGATAGCTTCCAATAACGTGGATGACGACAAACAAGTTAGCCATAGCAATCAACCAAGCAGGTTTATTCAAGGAGACAAGGATGTCATCTTGGACGTCGTTTCCAAATATCCAGTATCCGATGAGTGATACAGGGAAGTAACACAGAGCAACCACAATATACGCGACAACTACACCCTTCCACATAGGCCCCTTAGACGGCTTCTCTAGGGTCGAGGGGATTGTAGCTTGAATTTCAAGCACAACATTGTGCCCTCCATAAGCAAATGCCACAGCTCCTAGAGCGTTGAAGAAGTCCAAGGTCATTGTCGCACCACTGGTGCCTACTAATGCATATGATACGTCTGGTTGCGCACCCTTGTGTAGTGATGATGCCCAAGCAATGGTCGAATAGCTGTTTAAGAATTAATCAAAGATTAGTCCCATAATGACTTAGCTAGGTCATATTTTTCGATCCAATTAATTAGACAAGCAACTACTCCCCGCGTCCCAGTCAATAGTTTCCGCTTGCTTTATTTCCCCCTCACAAAATAAAGCAAGTGTAAACTGTTCACTAGGACAGAGGGAGTAATAGTTTAATATCCTAGTAGGTGAATGAGCAAACACGGCTCATGTGTAATGAACATTGTCATTATTAGAGGATCGGTATATATGGAAAATGTACCTGAGTGACATAACAGCAGCGGTCAACGAAATACCGGCAATGGAGTTGAAGTTAGGGAGGTGGGATAGAACAAAGTGAACGGAGGCGAAAATCATGATAAAGTAGGTCGTCTTAATTTTATCATTGGCACATTTTTTGTTAGCTCAAACGATATCATGGAATTGTTTTAGTGATTTACCGCCTGTGACCATGAAAACAATGTCTACACCTACTTCTACGATAAGTTGTTGCGGAACCACAATCCAAAGCCCCAATTTCTCTCCGAAAGCATGCTGTCCAAGCTCATGGTAACGGTCAAACCTCTTTCCCGGCACCATTTCGTGCATCTCCACCATTTGCCATAGGGTGTACAACGTTATAACCCATGATAGTACCAATATAGCCACCCCTGCCCCCCTGCACAATTTAAGCACATTCATTATGATTCAATTAGTCGATCTTGCTTAAAACAGTCTTGAGTATTTGTTGATAAGATTAATTTTCAAGTTAGGTTATTACTAGATGCATTTTTTGACTAGTTAAAACAAAATTATGATCCACAGACTAATAATATCGATTGAAAAGTTAAATCTATTGCAAAGGTCTTATTATTTCGTATTACTCCCTCCATCTTGATTATTTGTTTGCCTTTAATTCCCTATATTATTGTAAAGGTTATCCGACACAAAGAGGAACTTACCATCCAAGTTGAGACATGGCAAAAGGAAGACCAAGAACACCAGCACCAACCATGGCAGTGACATTGTGAAAAGCAGAATACCACCATTTTGCATTTCTTTGTGATGTAATGGGTAGCCAATCATCTATATCATCTTTTCGTCTCTTCAAATTCTCATTTGTATCCGTCTGATTATAAACAAGGTTAATTAGTTACTCATAATTCGACGGTGAAATTTATTGTCTAAGATACCTTCCTATCAAGCTAGCGATAATGTTAAACAGGAAATGATTATGGCCTTAAAAGTTCAAAACATAATTTATGCTATTATTTTTTGAATTAATACCGTAAGAAGTAAAATATTCACGAATAACATCGCTTGTAATGAACTTCATCATTCACTCAATGAAGAAGATGAAGATAATAATAAAGAAGGTAAATTAAACTACTACCTAGGATACTCCTTTTGAATAATTAGTATATTAAATTATATCTATCTAGCTTAAAGATAATTTTAATTTTAGGGAAAATTAACATGAATAATCCAAATTATATGAACGAGTTTCTCATATTAATCCAAACTAATCATTAACTCATAATAAACCCTAAGTATCAAATTTTCTTCCCAAACCACTCTAAGGCCATTAAAAAACCTACAATTCTATTAAATGACGGACATAAGAATATAAGAAGGTGATCGTTTTGAAGTGGGTAAATTGACTAGTTAGTATTATATCAGTTTTTCAATAAAAAAACAAGAAATTTAAATCTACCTTTATCTATCTATTTTGAGAAGATGATGTCGAGATTATCCCGAGTTCAAATGTAGTATAAATTAATATGAAAATGTCGTTTATAGTGAGGATTATCGTTAATTAATCCTAATTTTTATAACCAATAGACTAAGAAATCCAGACAATTAGTTATTGGATTATTGAAAATGCACGATCATGTGTTAAACAAAGTTACTTGTTCACGAATAAGTAATACAAAGCGTCTTCCTTGTGACAGACACTATCCGTCACAAGTTGAAGACGGATAGTGTTCCTCTCACAATAAAACAAGTGGGAAGACATGTGGGTGAGAAATGGAGCATCCATGTTTGGTGCCACTTGCATATTGTTGTGACGAATAATGCCCGTCTTCAATGAGAATTTGTGTATGTAAATTTTATAGAATTAATATAATGCAGCTTTAAAGAAGTAATCCCGTTTCTCAAGACATATACTAGCATTACTAGGACATCATGGACAGGGGAAAAAAGAGCAAGATGAGAAAAGAGAAAGCGTACATTAAGATGGCCATTAGAAGGAGTTTGAGTACCCACCATACTTTGATGATAATAATAATACGGGGTAAGTAATTAAGAAAGCAAGTTAAATTAGGTAGAATCAAGAATCAATTCGTTTTTATGAGTGTATAACTGTTAAATAACCCATGACATTTGTGGATTTAAAGTTATGTCCTTAAGCTTAGGTCATGACGATCTAATCGTCAAGCTTTGAATTTAAGGTGTAAATCATCCCTTAATACTCCCTCCATCTCATCATAATTTTCATTTCTAGTTTGAATTGCATTGTTTTTGAGACGACACTTTGACTCAAAATAAGGCAAATTCTCATCTAAAACAAAAAAACAAAATGCGTACAAAAAGGCAAAAGGTTTGTTCTATATCTATAGTTGTGGAATAATATTTAACTCGTTTTAATAATAACAACCGAATGGCTCCATCTTAATCAAAACTTGTTGATTAAACAAATGTAATACATGGAATGTACATGAACTCAAAGTCAACGTAATAAGGCTGTGAGCCTCCAACTATAACTCTTAATCGTTAATTAGGCCATTTTTTTCGGTTAAAAAGAATTGTAGTGCATTTAATAGAACTGAATTGAACTGAATTGAACTGAATTATATGAAGCTGAACTGAATGAAGTTAAACTGAACTAAAATCAGCTGAAATTAGACGATGATGAGTTTGGTTAACAAAATTAATTGCTACAATTAAGGAAATCAATTGTACCCTAAATAATATTACAATTTTATTACTTTGTTATTAAAGATTCTAAGAAATTAGCTAACGAATAAAAAAGGTGATATATGGCGATATATAACTGGTGATGTATGAGTGTACATTTTATAATATTAGTTATATATTTTAACGGATATTAAACAGAAAAGTGAACTTCCCGAAAAATATGGCGGATTTAGTGGTACATCCCTGTAATAAGGGTGATTTGTGAATGTAGGATGATTAATACTCTAATAGCTTGGTCAATTACTCAATTCAGCCTAATATTTGCCGCTTTTTTCCTTCATATGTCATTTACCAGCATTTCATCACCTTAATTACAATGTATTCTTCAAAACGCAAGGGTTGCAAGTAGCATGCTCATATTGCATGCAGAAAATAAAAGTCCAAATAATCGAATCTTCTGTACAGTAGAACTAGAATAAGGTTAAGTCAATTGATATAAAAAGATCATTATGAATGATTTATCATGAAACTTTATGGGAGGAGTGTAAACAAAAAACAACTTAATAATGATTCTATAATCGAATTGTTATATACATTAGAGTTAAGTTGTTAAGTGTTAAGTTTATAGAAAAAACCGTTATATATAAAACTCACTTTTGAAACAACATATAATATCAACATTACTTTTGAAACAATATATAATATCAACATCGTATCATAACTAACATCTAAGAATATTTGACCTGAATTAATAGAGTGATAAAGCAGTGACTATTAGTATCCTGATTTCCAAACATCTTATACGGAGTTGTAGCTCAAATTTAGCTCAATTCAGTTCAGTTGAGTTCGTTTTAGTCGAAAGAATAGAGCTTTTGTAACACCCCCATTTAAGTGGAAGCCTTATCAAGACATTTACTATTAAATGAGACTGTCACCATCTCGGTCTCCCGAGGCAATGATATAGAATAAACGAGCTAAGTACTTTATTAATATTAAACCGTTTAAAAGAGATACATTGTGCTAACTCTTACAAGATTCGAGCCAAAAGAATTAAAAAATTATTACAACTGGTCAACAAAGTCTAAAACACTAATTAAAGACTTGAAGTGGTAAACTAGACTTGACTTCCGTCACGCGCCCGTACAAGCATAACAACCAACAACATCCATAGAACCTGCTTAACACACTGCTCCCCATTCAAGCGGAAATCATAGAATGGATTAGCGCAGACCACCCCGGAAATAGGTGACAATTGACATAAACACAACACGGTCAGCTCGTGCAAACATGAGAAATATAAATAAGAATAAAATACGATGGACCAAGATGAAAACATAATTTCCATAAACTAATACCACCGACTACATACAAGACGGAACCCATTCGCTTTGGCGCACGGCCTCAATATCATGTGACTCACGGCCACCATAACCATTACGTAACTAGCAACCTCATATCACCCACGGCAACGCAACGCTGTCTGCTGGACCACGTCGCTTCGACTTCCACGTGCAGGCCTACTAACTCATCAGGTCTACAACCGCAGCTGTGCTTGGCTCACCACCAACCTCAACCTCGCCCGCAGGCTTTTACGTAATAACAATTAATAAAACCGCAGTCATAGTATTCCACATTAACTCAATAATAATCTAGGCAACAAAATATCATAACACTACGATCACTATTACATAGGTCAGCATCCAAGTCTCAATAAGAAGACCGTCACATAATGACATCTCAACCAACTCAGTATATGACCATCACATAATATCATCTCAACCAAACTCAGTATATATAAGACCGTCATAAAATAACAATTTTTAGTAACCCACATAAAACACTAAACATACAAGTACAAATAAACTACACGAGTTGAGTAGGGAAACCTACCTCACTAGTAAACTCGTCGCAACGGTACTCAAATCTAGCAAAGAATCCTTTAACCACCTCGCGCCTAATATAATTTATATTACGTAAATTAATTACCGTTTAAACAATAAAATACGCTATATACTATTGTCTGATACACGAAGTACACGACTAGGCCACAGCTAAACCACAGCCTACTGTAATACTCGGTATTTTCAGTTTAGGGACACTCGGTAGAGTACAACGTACTCGGCCGAGTGCCCCGTGATATCGTTCTGTCAGTGTTCTGGTGCGGGGAACTCGGGCGAGTGAAATGCACTCGGTCGAGTGGCCTGCACTCGGTCGATTGTCTTCTACTAGGTCGAGTGTCACTCACTCGACCGAATGTCCGGTTCGTATCGGATTTTGCGCGGAAAGTATAAATACTAGGATGAGAAGCAGTAATTCACTTTTTACACTTTCAAAACAAAAACCTAGTTGACGATACTGCTTCTCCTTCTAGCCTTCACTTCCGCAGCAAGAATCCAAGCAATTGTTGATAGTTCTAAGAGTCTTGAGACCGAATTTACAAGGGTAAGTGTCTTATTGAATCATTAATGTATAGTTTTGAACCCTAATTGCTGATTTGGGGGTTTTGAGGAGACTTTGCCTTATGATATGCTTTTAATTGTTATGGGAGGAGAATTCATAGTCGAATACTTCTGAACCATTTGATTGATTGATATTGTTGAAAAGGTAGGTTATCCTACTCAGTTATCTGGTTAATTATATGCTATAATGTGATATGATATGATTATGTGATTGTGTTATGATTGTGATGGCGGAGTTGTATGATGGTGGTTTGAGATGTTGGATATTGTGATTGTTGTGAGCCATTGTGTGAGGTGGTCTTACCCCCATTGTTCGCCTCCTGCGTTCTCTCAGTGTAGGGGGGATGTGCACATTAAGAGACTTGGGTTGTTACGGTACATCTGGGTGTGTCCCGGTACCGGTGTGATGTGGTAATGCGGTATGTCTGGGTGTGTCCCGGTACCAGAGTGGTGAGGTGATGGTTGGTGTTGGTGGTGGCAATGTTGGGGTACTTTATTCGTTGTTACATTATGATGCATATAGTTGTTCAGCTGACTGACCCCGTTTATTGTTTTGAAAACTGTGATGATCCATTCGGGGATGGTAAGCAGGTTGTCTAGCAGGTAGTGACTATGATGGTTGCTGATCACGCGGTGGGATTAGCAGAGTGGAGTCACATAGTAGTAGCTTTCGCAGACATTAGTTTACACTTTAGTTATCAGTTTGCCATGTACTCCGTATTTGAGAGAATTCACTTTTGTATTCTTTAAACACTATAATAATAATAAGTTTCTTTATTATTTCTATGATTTTCACTACCTCGGGAAACTGAGATGGTAACATCCTTATACCTTGAGGTAGTCCTGGTAAGGTGCCTTGGAGTATGGGGGTGTTACAAAGTGGTATCAGAGCGATGATTTTGGAACCTAAA
>VHZZ01006406.1:46696-58722 GCA_009801015.1 Silene noctiflora | reverse complement strand
CTTTCTACGGATTACAAAATTATCAACCTAACTCGTACAACTAACTCTAGTTGTAACTCACTTTGAGTATCGTTAAATACTCGACTAACTTACGTTAATAAGAAAGTTCTTCATTATTCTTCTAATGTTCACAAATGAACGAGTAAGAAATAATATAAATCGCTATTATCTTATAACTATATTCAACCGTAAATGTAACAAATTAAATTCCCACGAATTTGAAAATCAACTTTGCAAAAGAATTTTTTGTAAAATCAAATTTTGCACTTAGATAATTTTTGCTCGAAGAAGTCGTACATCATACAATGGAGCACGCCTCTTATTTATAGCAAAGAGCACGATCAAGGGTTAGATTAAAACCCTAGATATTGTGAATACAGACAATAAGGAAATATATATTATTTCTTATTATTTTTATTTAGATAATCTTTTAAAGAAGGATATAAGATAATCATAAAGATACAATATATCTTTCTCAAGTATTCCTTTGATATCCTTCCTTAAACCCTTATATATGATAAGATATAAAACAACAAATATCTTATCATAAGATCTAACCAATATTGCAAAGATATAAGATAATATAGAATTATTCTAAAGATAATGACCATATCTCATATCTTGTGAGTTCAAGAAACCAAACGGCCCATATGCTCGTTGGTCTGTTCGTGAAAACCCTAGCAATAGAAATAGGTTAGGTCCATTAGGGTTTTGAGTATGAAATCTTACAAACCCTAATTAGTAATGAGGAAACGACTCATAAGTTGTTCCTCAAGTTTTACTAATTATTCGAGTAAACCTTAATTCACATTCAAACAAAGATTCATGCACACTTGTACTATAAATATGTTTTAATGTCACATTAATGGATAAGACTTTCAAAATGATTTAACAAAAGTATTTTAAAGAAAACTTTAGTCGTGAGATTTAAAATATTCACATCTCAAAGTTATAGTAGAACACCTATAACTTTGAGTCTTTATACAAGTAATGTTATAGATGTGAAGTCATAACTTTACTCATTAAAGATTACCGTTTTGAATACCATTACTAGATGAGAACCTATTATGACTAAATCTTCCTAGAGATCTTCAATGTAGGCTTCATATTCTTATCCAAGCTTAACTGTATTTATTCTTGCGAATTTCTTGGTCAAAGCTTGATTATTTAACCTTTACTAAATACTTGATCATAAAGCTTGCTTGACTTTGACGTAATCACAATTCTTGAATAATATTGAATTCAATCTATAAAGACTGAGCACACGATTAAGAGCAACTGCATACTTGTTATCATTAAAACTTAAGCATATCATGTGAAATAATGATCAAACAGGCATCATCTTCAAGTTGAAAGACGATAAATCGCTAATTAATTTTGCACTAAAGCTTTGTAAAGAATTAGAAATACAAGGGAAAAAATAAACATTGGAGCAAAGTCGAAAAATAATTCTGCGACTTAGTATAAGTTTGCAAAGATTTTAAGTTAGAAGAAAAATTGAGAGAGTAAATTCGTAGCTAAAAAATATGACTAGTTAGACTTCTGTCTCCTCTCTCTACTTTTTATCGTCACCTTTTCCTCTCTTAAAAATTTAGCCTCCATCACTCAAATACGGGACTTCCATCAACCATTAATCGATGGTAAGTGAAAAGCTCGCTTTCTTACCTTTTATTTATCTTGTTTTAGTTACAAATAATCGGCATTTGGGAGCGGTTGCAATGGTTTTAACTCATTCTAGCCAATCCCGAGTGTTGTTGTTCGTGTCAAGGTGTTAATGAAAGTTTTAGGTAGTGTTTGGAAGCCCAATACATCCCAAGGAAGGTAAAGTCAAAATCCAGAAGTGACCAAGCATGAATCACTCTAAGGGAAGTAGCAAAGGAAGAATTGGAAACACGATTCCAGCTAGGAAGACGCACGGTGCTTCTTTCCCAGCCCAGAAAGCGCACCGTGCGCCTTTTCTAGGTTTGATGGATTTTTGTTATGGGATTTCCTCTAATTACATCCTATTGATTCCTCTCTTATGTAGGACTACATATATATATATGAATACCATTAGGTTTTCATCATCTTTGGCTTTATTGTGTAATCAAGTTTTAATTTTGGATAATTATCAAACTAATTGGGTTGTTAGATCTACTATGGAGAACTAATCTCTCTTCTTAATCTAATCCTGGTTGTAGACACTTTAATCTTTCTTTAATTATCATTGTTATTGTTAATCCCTTGTTTTAATGTTAGATTTTGTAATCTTATGTGATTAAGTTTATTAAGTGTGATTTCCTTGTTTACTTAATCATTATTAAGTTTCTTAATCTCTTTGTTGTTAAAATTGTTAAGAGTGCTTTCCTTGCAATCTCTATCTATGCAACAACTTGTGTTTAAATTAGTGAGTGTGATTTCCTTCTAGTTTATCTCATAAGAAAAAGGTTTAACTTGTAATTAAGCATTAATTGTGTTCATTATGTTTAATTACCCCTATTAGATCTTTCATGCTTCATCTCCTTGTCAACCTAGTTAATGTATGTGATTTTTACTTGATTAGTTGATAAGTAGGGGTAGTGATTAAGTGTGATTTCCTTGTCATTATCCATTAATTAATAAGATTAAGGAGGTTCCTCCATAATAGGGTAACATTTGATAATTAGAGATTGACTGTGTCAAGGATCGACCATTAGAGGTTCACTAATTGGGATTGGGTTAAGTTCTTCTCAAATTTGATAAACTTCCATCCTATTGCTTGTTTGCTTGTTACTTGCTCTTTACTCTTGTTTGAATTTTTACCTTGAAACCAAACCAACCCCCCCTTATTTACATAATTGTCTTTTACTTTTTGCAATTGTTCTACTTACACATTTGTTTACATCTACAAACTCCCTTCCCTTGAGTTCGATCCTCTTCTTACTACTTTGCTTGTTATAGTTTATTGGTACTTAGTGTAGTTTATTATTTATTAATTTGGCCGTTTAAAATAGTGATGTTTTTAGCGAGTCAAATTTTGGCGCCGTTGTCGAGGTGGGTAATTTTTTTGTTTGTGTTTTTAGAATAGTTGTATTTGTCATTTGCAATTGTGTTGTGTTTTTGTCTGAATCTTGTGACTTGTGTGAACGCTTTTAATCGTTTTTTATTGTGTCGATTCATGTATGGTTTACACGAGAAATTCTAGTGAACCCTTACTACCTCTTATCCCGGAGATTGAAAGGAGATTTGCTTGGCTAGGAGGAAGCATTAGGAGAAACCCTCCGGTCATACAACCACAAAACCCAACAAACCAAAACAACCTAAAAGAGGATAATCAATCTTCTTCATCACACAATACCGTGTTTGTCTTAGAAGACGATCCACAACCCAAAAATATCATCATGCGAGACGCCGAAAAGCCACCTACAGCTCGCATAATGAAAGAACTCACCGTCCCGGATTTGTCTCAAAACCCATTGTGCGTATATAAACATAGTGATTCGAATAATATATATATATATATATATATATATATATATATATATATATTGTATGTGTGTGTGTGTCGTAATTAAATAATAAAACTGATCATAATAAATTAAGTAATTTTCGTAATTAACATTTGGAACGATATTTAAAGGTACGATAAACGATATTTATGTGATTACGATAATTAACGGTTAAATGAACCTCGTTGTATGCGTGTATTATATACAATGCTTCTAGTATTCAAAGTAGCTCGTCTTCAAGGAACAATACATTCACGATGCACCTTGTTTTCACGTAAGGTTGAAATCAACCCACCTACCATTCATTCTGTATATCCACCAACCGTCCTCCTCTTCATTTCCCCTTTCCCATCGACACTCCTCACCTACCTTTCACACTCTCAACACACACACTCAAACCCATTTCCTCACGCCAGAGTTATGAGCTAGTCTTTGATGCCATAGCCATCTTCAACCTTGGTAAGTTCATATTCATTCCGTCCTTCTTTCAAGCGTTTAGATGGGAACGACAAGCCTGTTCTGGCCTTTACCCTGGGTTGTGTTTAGGGCCTTGGTTAGAAGGGACGTAGGGAATTATGACCATACCTAGGGTGACCCGTGGTCGTGGCTGTGGTGGTGGTTAGGGCGGTTTTCGACAAGGGGTTTGGGGACTGCTCATATACCCGACACAGGGGACCAAAACTCGAGCCTATTTTAGACCTATTGTCGTTGTTGGCTAGACCTAGGGTTGGTGGGTCTTGTTTCTGGGTTAGAGTCGACCATAGTGGTGGTCAGGTGGTGGTCATAAGAAGTGTCGTGTGAGTGGTGGCCGGCGAGTAAAGAGAAACCGGGGGTAAGGGAAGGGAGAACAAAGCAGTTTTAGTTGTGCCTGGCCGAGTTCGTGCGGTGGTTATTGGCTCATGGGTCGTGGTTGTGGTCGAGGAGGACCACCCCTGGAAAT
This sequence comes from Silene noctiflora, assembly GCA_009801015.1. Lineage (NCBI taxonomy): Eukaryota > Viridiplantae > Streptophyta > Magnoliopsida > Caryophyllales > Caryophyllaceae > Silene > Silene noctiflora. The sequence continues at coordinate 54,315 of VHZZ01006406.1, read as the reverse complement.
ACCGTGGGTTATTGGTGACTGGGGTGGTGTCCATGAGTGGTAGTGTTGTGGTTAGGGTGATGTGGACCAGTTTTGGAGTCGGGTTCAGGGTTAATCTGGGTGTTGCTGAGTAATGGTGGTGGCTGTCGTGTTTTGGTGAGGCAAAGAGAGGTGGTGGTGTGAGTCGAGGCTAGTGTCAAGGCTGCCATTGGAACCCCTATTTTCCGGCGGTGCTGATGGTGGTGGCCAGTGGTTGTAGAAGGTAGCAATAGGTGGTCGATTAGGGGTTGTGTATGGTGGGTTAGTTAGAGGAGAAAGGTAGTTGGAGACTGCCCTGGTGTTCGTTGGGCCACGGTGGCTGGGTCAAAGGGTGAGTGGTGTCAGGAAGGGTCCCCCGTGGACAGGGGCCTGCCACAGTAGAGTTGGTGGCTGGTTAGGTGGCGTCTGGTGGTTGTAGAAGGGATGTTTGGGCTTGGTTGGGCTCGGTTATTTACGATCCGTTTTATACGTAACTCGTAATTATTTCGTAATTAGTTTTCGTACTTCGTTCCCGTAATCCATAATAAAAATAATAATAATAATGATGATGATGATGATGATGGTGAAAATAGTAGGTAAAATAATTAGACGGTAATAATAATATTGGAATGATACGAAYAAGTATTTAATAATAAATATTATTGTGTTAGGTGACGGATTTGCAGTGGAATACTTCTGAGCCTTGCGACTTTATTTGTCAAGACTTGCTTTACGAGGTAGGATAATTTAATCTGCCATCCTGATTGTTTATTCTGTTTGGATGCTATGTCTCTTTGGTTGATTTATGATATAATTTTATGGCTGGTTGAATATTGTATACATAAGTCTGGCATATGCATTTGTTATCGGCTTGGATATGGATTGAGTTATGTTATGATAATGTATTCATGAGCATGACATATGCATGATGGGTTGGATATCGGTTGGATATCTATGATTGAATTTTAAAGGCCCAGGCTGGCGCTGCAATTACAGGCGCGCTGTGATTGCAGGCTTGTCTCTGGATAACCTCAGGTTTTATCCTGGTTAAAGCCCGGGCAGGTTCTGCAGACCTATTTCCGGATAACCTCAGCTGTTAAGCTTGATTCTCGATGACGATCAAGGCAGACTCGGCCAGGGATTGGCGGGTTGAAGTTTCGGGTTGATGAGCTCAGTAGAAAGGCCATGACAATTGCATATTCATACATTTTGCATATTTACTTGTTGTTATTTGATTATTCTACTCAACCGTGAGGTTGACCGTGTATTCGTGAACACCTGTAATGATCCATAATGGGGAGCAGATCTGACAGGTAACTGGAGGATCCAGTTATAGCATGGGATGGTGAGAGGAAGTGGAAGACTGACCTAGAGTTTAGATCACAGTAGAAATCTTCAGTTGTATCAGTTTCTGCTGTATTAGTATTATTTAAACATTACTGTTGTAACGACTTATTAATTTTATTTAAAGTACTGTGTTTCTTTCCTTTGATTATCTACTACCTCGGTTATTCCGAGATGGTAACACGCTCAATTATCTAGGAATTCCTAGTACAGGCTCTTGGATAAATGGGGGTGTTACAAAGTGGTGTCAGAGCGAACGATCCTCTGGCCTAAACCAATGAATAAAATGAACATAGGAAGAGGCAAATAAAATAAACCCCGGGATAGGAACTGATAGACGCCCCAAAAAGGGAATGGTATGAGTTAGGGGTCCCCCTCACACCAAACCATGGGCCCTCCCAGTTCTGACTCGGGAACCCAATGAGAGCAACTTGAGAAGAAGGGTAGTCTAGGTATCAACTTGATATAATATCGTACTAACTTTTCTGCAGGGAAGGAGCGAGGTAAGTAAATTGGATGTATAATTGGTCATAAATTGGAATGATATGATTACTTGGTTAGTGTTTTAAGTTAATGATGTATGTTAAGGATGTTCATATTATTATCTGGTTATGTGATTACATGATATAACATCATGTCTAGAGATATGCGGTTAATTGATCCTTGAGCCCTTAGGTAGAATGATGTATTCAGATAAGATGATAAGCTAGATCATGACCTAGGGAGTAATATGACCATGGTAAACTAGGGAAGGCCAAACCAGTCAACCATACTATACTTTCTGTTGCAGGAATTAAGTTCTTAATCAATTTTGGCCCATGTCTAGTAGAAAATGAGTATTCATAAACCTTGTTCAACTCTTGTAGAAACATGGCCCCAAGGAGAGATCCATCTGCTTCCAACATCACTCAGGCAGAATTGGACAGACTGTTGGCTACTAATGCGGCCTTGATGGCCATGGTTCAAGGAAAAGGGGCAATGGACTCATTGAAAATAAGTTCGGCAATCTCGAGGCATAACCCAACCAAGTTTGATGGCGAAGGGGAGCCCCATCTTTTAGGGGAGTGGTGTCGATAGTTCGACAACCTTTTTGAGTTGTTGGCTGGTCCGGAGGAGCTACAGGTGGATCAGGCCGCCTTTTATTTGAAGGGAAAAGCAGGACGGTGGTGGAACCGAAGCAAGGTAGCAATTAGAACGACAGCTACGGAAAATGATGCCGAATATATGAGCTGGGAGGGTTTCAAGAGGATCTTGTCATCAACCTTCCAACCCGAACATGTCAAAAGAAACATGAGGGCCGAGTTTGACACCTTCAAGATGACAGAGGCCATGACTGTAGAAACTTACCACAACAAGTTTATGCATTTAGCTGAGTATGTTGCTGATTTGGGATTCACGGAGGAGATTCTGGCCATGAGATTTGAGAAGGGATTAACAGTAAATATTAAAAAGAGATTAATGGCAGCAGAGCCCACGACTGTCGAGGATGTGTACCAGAGAGCCGGTCAAGCTGAGAGGATTTCTGACATGTTGAAGGAAGAAAAGAAAGAAAAGATCGAGAAAAGGAAGGCTGAGACCAATAGTGAAGACCTCTGGAACAAGAAGCAGAACTCGAACAGATACAATTCCTATTTTGCTAACAGTGCACCAGTCAGGGAAAACAGTCGAGGTGGAAATAGTCATGTAATGTCAAGGACGACCAGTGGAGGATCTAATTGTTTTAGGTGTGGAAGTTTCGGGCATAAGAAGGTGGATTGGAGGGTAAATATGGTGAATCAAGAAAGGAGCAACTTATGGGGGAACCAGAGTAGGGGTTTCCGAACACCTGCTCCAAGTTTTGGAGGAAGCTCAAGATCGGGGGCAAATAACAATCAAAGGAGCTACAACAGTTATCCGAACCAGAACCGATTCCAGGGAAACCAGAACCAGGGTCAAAGCTATGGGAATTTTCAGAGGAGGCTTAATGAGGACAGTCAGAGTAGGGTAAAATCGAGTGGGAAACTATTTGCTATGGGAAAGGAAGCTGCTGCGGAGGACGCCCATGTTGTTACGGGTATATTTCTTATTCATTCTAAACCTACCTTTGTCCTGTTCGTTTCCGGAGTATCACATTCTTTTATTTCCACTGAGCATGGCAAAGCCTTAGGTCTAGAAGCTTTTGACCGAATTGATGATTATGTGACTATACCATATGGGGAATCCATACCCTGTGATAGAGTTTATAAGAACATGGTTATCAAGGTGGGTGAGGTGAACTTTGAGTCGGACCTTATCGAGTTTCCACGGGGGGGATTTGGGGTGATCTTGGGGATGGACTGGTTATGGAAATACAAAGCTTTCATCGACTGTCACCAAAAGAAAGTTACCTTGAGGGGACCCAAGGGAGTGAGGGTGTCTTATCGGGGGTTTGTGGTGAAACCAAAAGTAAAACTTATAACAGTGAACGCCCTTAAGACCTGCTTCAAGAGGAAGGACAAGCTAATCCTATGTCATGTGTGGGATACTTGAGAGGACACACCCCAAGCCTAGGATATTGACGTCGTGAGAGAATTCCAAGAAGTGTTTCCGGAGGAAATTCCTGGGTTGCCACCTAAGCGAGACCTAGACTTTAATATCGACCTGAAACCGGGAACTGGACCAATTTCCAAAAGACCTTACCGTATGGAACCTAAGGAGATGGAGGAGCTCAAGAATAAATTGGGAGAACTCCTGGAGAAGGGTTATGTGAGGCCGAGTGTGTCACCGTGGGGAGCACCTGTATTTTTCGTGAGGAAAAAGGATGGGAGCATGAGACTGTGCATAGACTACAGAGAATTGAATAGTGCAACCATCAAGAATAGATACCCTTTACCCCGGATCGATGATCTATTCGACCAGCTGAGTGGAGCGGGAGCCTTTTCCAAGAATGACTTGAGATTGGGATACCACCAATTGATAATTAAGGATGAGGATATTCCCAAGACTGTATTCAGGACCAGGTATGGGCACTACGAGTTTGTTTTCATGCCATTTCGGTTAACTAATGCACCGGCCGTCTTCATGGACTTGATGAACCGTGTGTTTAGTCCCTATTTGGACCAATTCGTGGTAGTCTTTATCGATGATATCCTGGTGTATTCCAATAACCGAGAAGAGCATGGGAAACACCTAAGGATGGTTTTGCAAAATCTAAAAGAAAACCAGTTGTATGCCAAGCTGAGCAAATGTGAGATTTGGTTGGAGAAAGTGGCTTTTCTAGGGCACGTTGTGCCCAAGGAAGGAGTATTTTTGGACCCAGGGAAAATCGAAGATGTTGCTAATTTGGAAAGACCGAAGAACGTAGGGGATATCCGAAGTTTCTTTGGGTTAGCAGGCTATTACCGAAGGTTTGTATAATACAACGATTTTCTATGTCTGTAGGTACTCTATCGAGTGGGACTTACTCTGTCGAGTAAGTAAGTGTGTTTTAGAATCAGGGTCTAATTGTTGGGTACTCGATTGAATACGTGTGGCACTCGATCTAGTAAGGGGCGCTCGATCGAGTAAGTCACTTACTCGATCGATTCAGTTAGTCTTACGGGTTATTTCATTCGGGCTTTGTTAACAACGCGTGAATAATATAAAAGCTTTCCGTCAACTTCTTTTTCACTTTTACTTTTCTTAAAAATCCTTTAAAAGAGAGAACGTAAGTTTGTACTTCCATTTCGCGTTGTTATCAAATCCAAGGGCTAGATTTATCGGATTTCGGAGTTCTTTACACCGTTAAGATCGTCGTCTTGTGGGTAAGATCTGTGTACCATTTTTATATTGTTTCGTTGAGTTTGCTTAAACCCTAATTAGGTTATTTGGGAGTAATTGGGGGTGTTGTTGTTATTGGATTGTAATGGTATGATTATATGTTTATAGGAGGTGACTTCGTAGAGGAACATTTCTGATTGTTGAGTTGGTTGCGTGGTGATGTTCTATTCAGGTAGGGTTTCCCTACTTGGTTATTGATTACATGGTTGTGATTATTGATATGTATCTATGGATGTYGGATGTTGTTGGTATTRTWGTTGTTTAATTATTGAATGTGTTGTCTTTGTTGTGAGGCGTGCCTTCGACTGAGTGGAGTCACTTGAGGGAGTGACTTCACGCCCTTGATTTGCCCTCTGTGGAACCCGCCACAGAAGGGGATGTGCACATTAATGAACATGGGTTTTACGCTCGAATTGGATGAGCGGCGATTTGGTGGGTACGGCTGCGGTCCCCCACTGGCGGAGTCGAATACCTGTTGTGTTGGTATTCCGGCAGGGCTACACACTTTAGTGTGTAGTCAGTGGTGTCGTGTGATGGTGCAGTTGAATGTGGTATATGTTGTACTTTTGTAATGGGATGTATGTTGTCAGTAACTGTCCCCGTTTAATATTTTGAAAATTGTGGTGATCTATTCGAGGACGGTGAGCAGTTATTGAGCCGGTATGAGTTGATGCACGAGGGATAGCTGTGTCGAGTCGCCACATGATGATTAGAAGAGTCTCCCGCTGTGATATGAGTTGTATTAGGTTTAGTTGCTAGACCTTTTGAAACAGTTGTATTTTGTTAGACAGTTTTGGCTTTGACTTGTAAACAGCTTAAATGAATTATTAAAGTTTGTTTCTTGATGGTCCCTTTGATATTCATTGCCTCGGGTAACCGAGATGGTAACACTCCATGCCTAGGGTGGCCTTCGTAAGGCACCTAGGTGTATGGTGGTGTTACAAAGTGGTATCAGAGCGACGATTTTGGAACCTAAAACTAATGAATCTAATGAATCTAAGGAGTCAAATAAAATGAACCCGGGTAGGAGTTGTTAGGAGCTAATGCAAAGACTTGGGAGACGTCCTAAAATCGTGAAATTGCCCTACAGCTTTGAACCGGTCACAACGGGGTGTCATGGGATTGTTATGTTCTTGTTAATGATGATATATGTATGTTAGATGTTATGATGTTAATGATGTTGAGAGTTAATGGCGGTGCATGATGTGGTGGGAAGGAGGATGGAATATGTGTGGTGATGTGTCATGGGATCGCTATCTGTTTCCTTGTTGATGTTTCTATTGCATGTTTATGGTATGATATGTGAATAGAATGGTTGGGAAAAGGAGGTGGAGGTATGTGTAGCATATTTGATTTACATAAAAGAGATGACGTATTTATGTGATGAATGGTTTACATGGTTGGCGTATCTTAGTAACATATGAATAGGAGAATGATGTCGTTTATTATTTGGATGTTATTGCATGAAGTTATGATTCGAACGGATGCGGGTAGTGCAAGGTGTTAGCATGACCCGATCGAGTAGGGGAAACTCGATCGAGTAGGGCTGACTTGTTGTTGTCTTTAGTGCATATGTGTTAAATGAGTATGTGGTCGAAATGGTTAGAAAAGGGGAGGGGGGGAGTATTTGTTTTATATGAGTTATGAATTGCATGAGAAGACGAGTTATTATGATAAAGTGAATTGTATTTTTGGCTTATAATAGTAACATGCGGTAGGAGTGTGATATTGGTATCTATATGATGGATGCTATGTTGTTTACTTGGGATCACTATGTGTTTACTAGTGATGTAACGTATATGACGGATGTTATGTTGTTAACGTTGTTGAGAAACATATGTTGATGAATGATATGATGGAAGGAAAGATGGTGTATGTGAGATAATGTGTGGCGAATAATATGATGCATGATGATTGATTTATAGTAGGCTTTATAGAACATGCATGTGAATAGAGTGCTGCGTCTTTATATGTACAAGTATATATATATGTGTTAGTTGATGCGAAGGGTGTTAAGTTAAAGCATGCGGGTAGCTAGTGAGTTAGCATGACTCGGTCGAGTGGGTGGTACTCGATCGAGTAGGTGGGACTTGATCGAGTGGGCTGAGCTCGGTCGAGTGGGTTATGTGATGATGTTGGGCAGTATGCTGTTTTTGGGAACTCAATCGAGTGGTGGGGCACTCGATCGAGTGAGGGCTACTCGATCGAGTACGTCGGGGGCTCGATCGAGTATGTTTGTGATGGGTTCCGTCAAAATCTGGAGTTGAGGCACTCGATCAAGTAAATGGGTAACTCGATCGATTGGCCTCTACTTGGTCGAGTGGGTATGACTACTCGATCGACTGGGTGTTGTGCAGGTCGTGTGTGCTTTCAAACCGTGGGATATGTGTTTATGTTTGCCTCTTTCTCTTATAAAGTTCAAAGATACCCTGTTTTGGTCGTATGCTTATCTTTTGACCTCGTCGCATATCATATCTATTTCAAAGATGTTCTTCTGCTTC
>VHZZ01006404.1:29163-46436 GCA_009801015.1 Silene noctiflora | reverse complement strand
TAATTATTAATTTCCTTATTTAGTAAAAACAATTAAATTATCATAGTTTCCTTATTTAAAAAGATGCTTTTTGGAGGGAAAACTTGTGAATTCACTATTCTTTTAGTATATAGGGGATTGCACGAGACTGTCTTATAGTGTGAGACGATCCTTTAATATGTAAAAAAGATGAATGTTCAGCTTATAAGGTAATATCTCGTAAGACCGTCTTAAAGCGTGAGAGGGTCCTTTTATATGTAAAGATGAATGTTTAACTTAATAATATCTCGTAGTGTAAGACGAGGTCCTTTTATATGTAAAAAGATGAATGTTTAACTTATAGAAGTCTTAAAGTGTGAGACAGTCTTATATGTAAATAAAAGAATACTCCCTCCCATCCACTATCTTCTTCCCCTTTCAAGTGGGCACGAAGATTAAGGGAGGGAGTATTATATTGATAAAAGAAAATGTGGGGTTGGAGGATTGTCGATGGGTAGGAATAAAATAAGAGTAAAAGAGTTGGTGAGGTTTGGTGATAAGAGAGAGGAATGAATAAAATAAGAGTAAAAATGTTGGGTGGGGTTTGTGATAGGAGAGAGTGATGAATAAAATACGAGTAAATTGTTACCAAAAATAGAAAGGGGAAGAAAACCTGAATAATCCGTTTTAGGAAATAGGGAAGAAAATAGCGGATAGGAGGGAGTATTTAACTTATAGAAGTCTTACGGTGTGAGACCGTCTTATAATTTCTGAGACCGTCTTATATAAGTAATATAGTTAACAAGAAACAAAGTGAAAAAATAGAATAAAATTAAGTAGGCCAAACATATCAATTTTGTGGAAAACTACTTTTACAAATGTTAGACCAAACAACTTCAATTCTTCTAGAAGTAGTTTGTTAAAAAACTCATTTTAAAAATCAAAAACTTTTTCACATAAACTTCGCCAAACACCACCTAAATTATTTCTTATAACCATTTTTTAGAAAAAATTCCTTGTTTACGGTTATAAAACTACCTCGAAAAAACTTATTGCTTTTAATAGCTCAAAGTACATTTAACAAATATATACTCGACTCATTTTATTGTTTCTCTTTCATTCCTTTCCCCCCTCCCCTCCCTCATTCTCTGTAATTCCTCGGTAGTTGAATTAATTGTAGCCCTAACTTCAACTGAGATTTCAATCCCCTTCCTCCATCCAATTAACGTTTCACGATATTTTTTTTATATTTGCGAAACCCTAATTTGTGGAGATCTACCCCTTTTCCAATGTTCAGCTAATCCCAAATTAAACCCCTAATTCAAATTTCTCCTCTATTTATTCAATTAAGCGCAATCAAGCATTTGTTCATTTCTTAGGTAAGGTGCTGTTTTGTTTCACTCGTTGTTTATTTATTTGATCTGGTATTTTTTTTGTTTTAATGTTTGTTTTTTCCGTTGTAGATTTGAATTACTTATTTTCTCACGCTTCATTTTAGTCCTGTATTTCGGAATTACTGGTTGAATATTAAGTGGGATTAAATTGATGCCAAAAATTGTGTGTATTAGGGTCCATATTCTGTTGGCGGTTGTATGTATGCTAATACAACTTGTATTTTCGTGTGTTGTGTACAGATTTTTAATTGTTTAGAAGTAAATATAAAAGGCGAGTTTTCGAGGTATTTGGGAATGTGGAGTTAGCAGGATAGAGGGGCCAAGATATGGAATGTTGCTTGCAAGGCAACGGGTGGGATTGCCGCCTTTTGCTTCGGTTTTGAATGATTAAATATATGTTCATGTTTTTTGAGTTGAATATCCGGAAATGTTCAAGTTAGGAGGGTTTTTTTGGCTGCCTGTTTTTACATAAGGTAGCTAAAATGGAAGATGCGAGCTCAGTTGATTTCATTCTAGAATTTCTGCAAAAAAAGGGATTTTCAAGGGCCGAAGCTGCATTGCGCTGTGAGTTGGGTAATCGCCCTGATAAAAATGGGTTTCAGAAACTTGTTCTTGAAGAGAAGGAGAAGAGTAAGAAGGTGCTTGAAGAAAATGTGAAGCTGTCTGGTAAAAATCAAGAGTCTAGTTCTTGGCGTAGTGGTGAGAGCTCCGGTGAGCTTATTGTTAAGGAGATTGAGTGTGGAACCAACAAAAATGGTAAAGACAGTACGTGGAAGGCCACAATGACAACCCCTACTGGACATAAAACACCTGTCGAAGCTGTTGGAGTAACTGATAAAGGCTTCACTTTCTCGAGAGGTTCTGAAGATGCCGTGCTTGATTTGTATACTTGGAAACCTAATCAAGACAATGACTCGGGCTCTTCACAGTACCATGTTTCTGAGGAATCAAAAGCAGGAAAGATTGATGTGCAACCTGAGAATGAGCTTGCTTCTCATACAGAAAAACGGCTATCCTGGGTTTCTACCTCTGCAAAACTAAGTGCGGATCAAGAAAGTGATCTTAAAGATGTTGACCTACGGAAACAAAGTGGCATTGTTCAGTCTAAAGAAAAAGTTAAAGATGAGTTGTGGATGAAAAATGAAGAGGGTCCTAATTCATCCACAGGCCAGTGGAAAGGATGTACCGTCAAGAGTGTTCTCTCATTTTCAAGCGCAGATATTCCAACCACCAGTGATACTGACATTCGTTCTGGTGCTAAGGAAGGCTCAAGGAAAACCGATACAGTTGGCATAAGAACAGATATTAAGGAGCAGGTGGATGAGGTTGGAAGATCCTTATACCTTGCAAAGCTTCAAGGGATTTGTGACAAGAAGAATCTTGATGATTTGGGTTTACCGATGGTTTTTGAAAGTCAGAAGGAGGACTTCCCAAGGTTACCGCCAGTTAGACTCAAGTCAGAAGATAAACCATTGTGTTCTGCCTGGGAAGAAAGATTTGATCATGATGGGCCCAGCTTGAAGTTAGGTACTTCTGACAATGCTTACCTTATCGGGTCTTATCTTGATGTTCCCGTAGGGCAGGAAATCAACTCTTCAGGTTAGTACTTCTCTGATGTAAATTGATCTCGTGTTTATACTTTAATCAGTTGAATTATTTGCCTCTTTGATGTTTTTGTATCTCAATTTGTAAGCATTATAGCTCCTTCTAAATGTCGGTTATCTTGTTTTCCTTCTTAGTGTCCTTCCTAAGAGTTTGAACCCAATCTGCAAACCAAATAAAGGTTTGTGTCCCTCCTTTTCCCTCCTAATCCCCTCTTTTGAACAATTTGTTAGGAGACTGCCCATACTACTAAAATGTTTAGTGGGTGAGCAGAAAAGATTTAGGTCAAAGTCTCCAAGAGATAGAGAATGGCTGATACGTAGGTTGTAAGATCAATGGTATGTATGGTAGGGGGATTTGGAGTTAAAGGGAGGGGAGGGTAGAGGGACTATTTCCTTTGTTTGATGAGCAAAATAGATGTGGATTGATTCGGAGGGAAAATTCATCCTCTCCACTTCCCTTCCCCCCTCTCCCCCTTCCTCTCAATGTTTGTATCCAAATACACCTAAAAGGATGGTACAATGATCTGTCTGTTGTGCGGGTACAGATTCCATGCCCTTTTCTTTGTCATTACGTACTGCATTCAGGCAACATGTGGCTTGAATGTATACCTTTAGTATCCTGAAAAACAGCAACGTTACAGTCTGAAACTTATGATTGAATATATCTTTTCTTTATCCGTGTTAAAGGTACATTTATTCAGCTCTTATCTTAATTCCCCTACGTTATAATTTCCTTGTCTTTCTCCCTTCATGTTGTATTGAAATTTCATACATCTCCTTGGATTTTCCTTTTTAAAAAGCTTAATGCAAACTTAAGATACGAAATCCTACTCCAGGTGCTAAGAGGAATGCAGGGGGGAACTGGTTGTCGGTAAGTCGTGGCATAACAGAAGACACTACTGATCTGGTCTCTGGTTTTGCAACTATTGGGGATGGATTAAGTGAATCTATTGACTACCCTAATGACTATTGGGATTCAGATGAGTATGACGATGACGACGATGTTGGTTACATGAGACAACCTATTGATGATGAGGCCTGGTTTTTAGCTCATGAAATCGACTATCCAAGTGACAACGAAAAAGGAACTGGACATGGGAGCATTCCAGATCCTCAAGAGAGGGTTGTAACAAAAAATGAAGAGGATGATCAATCTTTTGCTGACGAGGATTCTTACTTTTTGGGTGAGCAGTATATACATTCCAGAAACATGAATCCGATTTCAGCTTCAGATGACCCTATTGGACTCTCGGTTTCTGAAGTATATGATAAGGTTGAAGATAATGATTTAATAGCTCGTTATGATGGCCAGTTGATGGATGAAGAAGAACTAAGTTTGATGCGATCTGAACCTGTTTGGCAAGGGTTTGTGACACAGTCAGATGACCTCATCATGTTGGAGGATGGTAAAGTTATGAATGAATGTAGAAGGCTTGTGCTAGATGACGCATGTTTAGAAGAAGACCAACATGGTTCTGTTCGATCTATTGGGGTCGGAATAAATAGTGACGCTGCCGATGTTGGTAGTGAAGTGCGGGATAGTTTGATTGGTGGAAGCAGCGAAGGGGATCTGGAATACTTTCATGATCACGAGGTTGGTTTGGGTGCGCCAAGGTATCCTCAGAATAGGACAATCAATGATAGGAAAAAAACAAACAGACAAAATACAGATATGGGGTTTTCATTTGTTCCTCCCATGGTAGATGAGCCAGTGGGTGCGCTTAAGTCGGTGTGGTCAAGAAAAAGCGACACCGTAGGGGATGAACGTGAAAATTGTTTAGAAGATGATGATAGCACTTCTTCACCTGGCAGGAGTCCTGAAAATGACGAGAATGTGGGTGTTAGATCAGCTGAATCTACTCCTTCTACTCTTTCAGATTATGTATATGCTGAAAACGAGCGTGTTCAGAAAGCTGACGATGTAAAAACTGCAAATGTAAGAGAAGCAGATGTAGGAGCAGCTTTGGAGGATGAAGAAGCAGCTGCCGTACAGGAACAAGTGAGGCAGATAAAGGCCCAGGAAGAAGAATTTGAGACTTTCAATCTGAAAATAATTCACAGGAAGAATAGGTAACTTGAATGCCTAGTTAATTGTGTATAAGTCTGCTGTATGCTTGTTTCTAAATCTGGATCTATACCTTTTAGGCGTAGTGGCTGAAGCTAGGCCTATAATGTGTGAATTGAAGTGGAGTAGACTTCCAAGTTCCAAGAGGTCAATAAATAGTTTCCAGATCAGTAAACGGTATTGCACGTGAGTTTTATCATGCGAGTTTTGCTCAATAACTGTGGTGGAAACTTTTATCAGCATGTCCTCTTAGTTTTTAAGTTAGGAGTAGAGGACAAAAAGTCTAATGATACAGCATTTTATAAGAAGTTTGGCTAGAGAAACAATTTTCCCCATAGATGTTTATCAACTACTGCCTAATCCTTGAACTATAGGATTCTTTTCTACCAAACTCCGCCAAACCATAGCTAGTACTGTGCACCTCCAAGAATTAGATGCTGTATACCCAACTCTTTCTCCCCTATTTCTGTCTGACACTGCATCCCCCATCCACTTTATTACAACTTCTCAAATTCCGTTTTTTGTGTGAAATTCATAAATGCTTCTGGGAGATTACATCAATGTCCTACAAATTTAAGAATGGTACGCCAAGATGCAAGAACCTACTGTAAGCAGTTTTCTATATTTTAAAAGTATCTATCCTTTCTCAGGAACTTTGTTTTCAATTTTTTGATAATCAGTTTAATTTGACTGCTTTTAGGCTTCTGCTATGATGAAAATAAAATGATTCTTGAAAATAATAAATCACTATAGTGCACCCAAACAAATTCGTCAGTCTCTTCCAAACAGTTAACTTGTATGATTCTATAGAATGTTTTTTTTGAGTCACGATTCTCTAGAAGTTTAAAGGTTCATGGCACGATTTTCTGAGAAAGTGTTACAGACTTGTACAAATAAATCAATCTCTTGGAGAAAAATGTTTCTCTAGCTTCTTTCTGGGATAAGGCATCAGGTATTGAGGTGTGTGTTAGGTTTTGGGCTATCCCAAATTACCAACTATCTTTCTTCATCAGAATTATACTTTTTTGAACTTTTAAACATTGGGCCTCTATCCCATTTTACTTTTGTTGTAAGAGTTGTTTAACTTTGGTTATGGATCTCTCTCAAAATGTGTAGAGGTGCAAAGTAAAACTGGTCTAGTTTGATTTCATAATCTTTTATCATATTATGATCCGTAAAAAGTTGTTGGTAGTACATATCGCGAGGAAATAGGAGCAGAAAGGAGTTTAGTTCTGTTTATCTTCTCTTTGACTGTGAGCTATGTTTTACATTAATTATGTTCAAGTGGCCGTTTTATATGACGCGTTCTAAGCTTTATCGTTTTTTGAAAACTGTTAATTTGTCTCTTGTGCTATAAGAGAATGTGCAATTTTTCATTTTAGGTCATTTGGATATAGCTTATTTGTGCTTGTACGCGGGTTAGAGTGTAAGACTGCGTACATCAATACCTTGTGCCTCTAAATGTGCGGATGCCCATGAGGCTACAAGTAATATTGTTCTTATTGTATTCTCCTACTGCTATACAGTTTAGTCTTGACTGTATCTTGGTTTTAACTTTAATTTACCCGGACATATTCTATTATCCAGAACTGGCTTTGAAGAGGACAAAAACTTCCATGTTGTATTGAACTCTGTCATAGCGGGCCGTTACCATGTTACTGAATACCTTGGATCAGCTGCATTTAGTAAAGCTATTCAAGCACATGATCTGCATACGGGAATGGATGTTTGTGTCAAGATAATCAAGAATAACAAGGATTTTTTCGATCAGAGTCTTGATGAAATAAAGCTTCTCAAATATGTCAACAAACATGATCCTGGTGACAAATACCACCTTCTTCGATTGTATGATTACTTTTACTACCGTGTAAGTTCACTTGGTTCCCTTTTCTTTTCCCTATTATTTTGATTTCTCTTGGGCTGAAATTATACATGCCTTTTGGTCTTGTGACGAGACTGGCATAAATCTGATATCTGTTTCTCGTTGCCATTGGAACCGGAGTTGGCTGCCTAAAGTTATACTCCCTCTGTCCTGGTCAGTAGTTTACACTTTCCTTTTTTTTGGTGTTTCAGTCAATAGTTTACACTTCCCTTTTCAAGTAAATAAACCAACCCCTATGGGTGGGGACCATTACATTTCCTCCACATTTCAAGTTGCCTTTGATTTTTTTAATAATTATAAATTCATTCTTATCTCCTTACCTTAATAACCATCTATAAAGCAATTGTAAACTATCCAGTGGGACGAGGGAGTACTTTGTTGAAGCTTAAAAGGTTACTGTGTTTCTGTTACCTATAATTTGCTTTAATCGTAAAGAGACAAGATGCCAGATAGGCTTTTCCAATGCTAACATATCAAGTATCTTTAGTTCGAACATTTGAGGTAGGTACAACATCATCAACAACAACAACAACATCAGAGCCTTAATCCCAAAATGATTTGGGGTTGGCTGACAATAATCATCCTTTAGAATCGACCCCGGGTGTGATCACGCACCTCGGAATGTGAAAAGAATGAAAAAGAGAAGTGAAAAGCAGATGGGAAGTGAAACATAATACAAAAATCAAGTTAAACTTATAGGTTTCAATGTCAAAAACTCAGCCGTCTTTTATAAAAACATAGAATTTAGATCTAAAATACAAATTAGTAACTATTGTTTTGAAAATAGAAGTAAAATTAATGTTTTGGAAAATCTTGAAAGTAAACAAAGTATGATTATATAAGATTTTAGGTAAAACATTTTGTAAATCTCAAAAGTGAACCAACAATTTTAAAAATTACAATAAAAACGATAAATAGTTCAAATAAGAACGGATACTAAAAGCAACCTTTTCTGTGATGAGCGACCACAATAAGATAAAAATAGATGTGTGGAGGATTGTGTTAGAAATATTATGCGCAATTTCTGTGATGTCTAATTAGCATGAGTTGGAGTTGGAATTATTTTTTTTATTGGAGGAAAAAGGAATCCATAATACTGGTTAGATACCAACATGAAGTCCTAGATAAAGTGTTTGCAATATCCTCTGTCCTTATATCCACCCACATCCTAGTTTAATAATTGGTGTGCGATAGTGTGAAGCCCCGTTTTTCTTCCTTTTCACAAAACTCTATTCAACGTAGAAAAAGAACGGTATTCTCAGTCTTTCTGAAGTAGTTTGACAGGAAGTTTGCTGCTCTTAGTATATTGATGAACAGCATTGAATCCAACTAGAGTCTTCGCTTTCGGACTCCTTTCCTGTCTCAATTGTTGCACAACTGCCCGTGTAATGCACACCTCATACTCTCAGATAATCACTCCCATTCTACATCCCATTCCATCCCACTTAAGCGCCTCCATTCACATTTATCTTAATGTACCCTCCCGTGGCGGTAGCCATTTCATCTACTGCACATTGGCCGTCACTGCCTCATAATTTGCATGCATTTTCTTCTTTATTGGCAGCACCTATTTACCTGTCTATGTTGGATATAAATCTAACTCTCTTCATCGTGTCGTCTCCATCAAGTTTATTGTTTCTATGACTTCACAATGCCCAGAGGACCATAGTGCGTTTCCAGTTCTCCCAGGCTTAGTGTATCAACCCCCCAAGATATCCAGTCCTCTGTACCTCGCCTTCTGGCCATCAAGTTTATTCTTTCGCACCCTTCCGGCCTCCTCCCACCAAACATTTCTGATCATGGGGGGACAAAACAGAAATGCATGAACATCGAATTTTTCTCGGTTCTACATAGGCAGCAGGTCGGACCAACTTCATTCCTCCGATTCCACAGAATCATGCCAAATGGGAAGAAATTATGACACCATCTACAAAACAGTGCAGATCTCTGGTATTACACCAACACACCATAGTTTCTTCCGCATCCTAGTGCCGACGCTCACTCCTGAACTGGTCCTTAGACTCTTCCTATTGACCATCTTGGAGTGGAGGTGGGAATGCGCAAAATGGCTTAGTCTATCAACCTCCCAAGATATCCAGTCCTCTGTACCTCGCTTTCTGGCCAATCAAGTTTATTCTTTCGCACCCTTCCGGCCTCCTTCACACCAAACATTTCTGATCATGGGGGGACAAAACAGAAATGCATGAACATCGAATTTTTCTCGGTTCTACATAGGCAGCAGGCCGGACCAACTTCATTCCCCCGATTCCACAGAATCATGTCAAATGGGAAGAAATTATGACAGTCTACAAAACAGTGCAGATCTCTGGTATTACGCCAACACACCATAGTTTCTTCCGCATCCTAGTGCCGACGCTCACTCCTGAACTGGTCCTTAGACTCTTCCTATTGACCATCTTGGAGTGGAGGTGGGAATGCGCAAAATGGCTTAGTCTATCAACCCCCCAAGATATCCTTCTTAGTCTTCCGCATATTACCAAAAATTTTTGAATTACACCCAGCTAAATCCTTCTATCAGTTCTCCATTTTACAAAGAATATCAGACCCACAAATATGCATTCTAGTGTTCTTCCACCATCCAATGCCTCCCGGACCATGTTTTCACACTAATCTGAGCTGGCACTTGCGGGAGCTCTTGAGACACTAGGGGAATGTCATTACTGTTGTTGTACTCATGTACTTATATTTCATCAAGACCTAGCAAAGGTGTGATGTTTTTGTGGTTGGTTTTTCTCAGAATTTACGCCTAATAAGGTAGCGTTTCTTTATTTTTGCAGGAGCACTTGTTAATTGTCTGTGAACTTCTCAAGGCAAACTTGTACGAGTTTCACAAGTTTAATAGGGAATCTGGAGGTGAAGTCTATTTTACAATGCCGAGATTGCAGGTTGGGATTGTTGTTTGTCGTTGGTATCAGTTTTCTTCTTGTGGATTTGAATGAGCTCGTTTGATTCTCATTTATGCAGTCAATAACGATCCAAGTTTTGGAGGCCCTTCGATTTTTACATGGCCTTGGGCTTATTCATTGTGACTTGAAGCCTGAGAATATCCTAGTTAAAAGCTACAGCAGGTGTGAGGTGAAAGTTATAGATCTTGGCAGCAGTTGTTTTGAAACAGATCACCTCTGCTCATATGTTCAATCAAGGTCTTACCGGGCGCCAGAAGTAATATTAGGTTTGTCTTATGACAAAAAGATTGATATATGGTCCCTTGGATGCATATTGGCAGAGCTTTGTACAGGCAATGTAAGTTTGATTTTTCAGTTGACCTGATTTTTTCTCGTATAATGGTGTTATATAGGTCTGGTATTTCAATTACTTTCTTTCGTTTTGCGTTTAAGTTCAGTGATTCACTTTAATTGGTTGAGCTTTTGAATTCTATTTAAGATGTTCGTCTTACTGTATGAATAATTGGCCTTGACTCAGTTCTGAAGACAGTAATTTGATTGTCCCCTTGCTTTCCCAGTGTTTGAATATTTAGCTGGGATGTAATGTGTTGCTTATCTGCTAGTG
The DNA here is from genome assembly GCA_009801015.1 of Silene noctiflora. NCBI lineage: Eukaryota > Viridiplantae > Streptophyta > Magnoliopsida > Caryophyllales > Caryophyllaceae > Silene > Silene noctiflora. Next base: position 36,002 of record VHZZ01006404.1, on the reverse strand, counting down.
CTTTTAATTACATTTCACATTTCAGTATTAACGTGTTGGTGTTAAGTGATGTTATGTGATAGAGATTAATAATTTTCAAACTTCGCATTTCAAAAATCATTGAAAGATCTATTATTCACTAACTTCACCATTGGTTTGTCTTTGGAGTAATTGCTAACGTTATGGTCCATAGACGCTTCAATGATCAAGATGGCAGTAGTGTATTTTGGCTCTCTCTTTAGCCCTATGTCTCTTATCCCGTACTAAGGTTTCATTCTCTCTGTACATCAGTGAAGCAATTGAATTAGTTACACTGCTAGGGTAAACCTTTGAACTTATACCATATCTGCGTTCTTACTTTGTGATGTTTTTTAGTTGCTTATCACCAATAAAATACTCCCTTTTATTCTGAGTTATCTTACCGTTTGTTTTGGGTGCCAAATTAACAAAGATACCCGTCTTCTTCTCTCGTCCCTCTCACCGAACACCCACTTATCCCCAACACAGCTTCAGCCACCACAAACTCAGCCCTGACCATTTCCAACCCAGCCTAAAACACTACTAACCCAAATAAAATGCACCAAATTCCCTACTCCACCACCAAACCAGCCTAACACCATCGGAACCTAGCCCCAACCACCACAAACAACGCCAAAGGCCCAAACCATTACAACCTATCCCCAATCACTACAAACCCGGCCCAAAACTACCTTGCTCCTCACACCAACATCACCACAAAATCCCCCCAAAAAAGCCTAATCCACGCTCAAAAACTGCCCCCCCTTTGAAATTGGCGCCACTCTGCGGAACACCTGCCTCAACCCCTGAAAACCCATCCCCCAACTCAGGGATGAGAAATGGATTTTTGTGGGCCGAGTGTGTAGGGTGGTGGTGTGAGCTTTAAAAGGTGGTTGAGGGCCTTGAAGGGGATGGGTATCGATGGCAGCGGTGGAGTGCGGGTGTTTTGAGGGTTGCGGTGATGAAGGGGAGGGATGTTGGTGTTGGTGGTGGGGTGGGTTAAGGCTGAGGTGAGGTTGTGGATGGAGGAGATAGTGAGGGGTGGGCCTGAGGTGTTAGGAGAGAGTGAGTGGGTAGGCCGTGGGGATATTCTTATCCATCCATACACAATTTTATGTCCAAATAAGGAAATAGAGAAGAAAAGGTGACTAAGTCCAATAAGGAAATAGGGAACATAAGTTAGAATAGGAAGGAGTATTCTGGTTTTGGAAATTTTATGATACCTCCAAGAACATATGCTGGCCCAGTCTTTTTTCATTTTATATGGATTTTGACTCCTATTTTTTCTTGGCGTATACTCACTTTACCTTGAATGGGACTGTAACACTTTGAGGCAACATACTATGTTTGGACTCATTTTAATTTTTTCAATGTTTAATTTGAGTCTTGGGGGTCTAGATTGAGTGAATTTTGTCTTGTTGATGTTTCAATGTAGGTACTCTTCCAAAATGATTCCCCAGCTACTTTACTTGCTCGTGTCATTGGAATCATTGCGCCCATTGATCAGGAGATGCTTGCTAAGGGAAGGGATACCTATAAATATTTTACCAAGAACCACATGCTTTACGAAAGAAATCAGGTTTGTTGTATTTGCTTCACTTTGACGCTTCTGTTCCTGCTTTTGTGTTTCGGCTGCTATATTTGCCTTTTCGCTGTATTATCCAAGTGTCACATTTCCTTTATGGCTAATAATATACCCACCCAGCCACTAACTCCACTCTTCCTCTTATGGCAAATAATAATCCCAAAGTCACATTTCCCTTTTTGGTGCATTTTCCAAGTGTCACATTTCCTTTATTGCAGATAATACACCCAGTCACCTGTTTACTCTTCTCCTCACCCACCTTCCCTTACCCCACTTTAGCCAAATCCATTTCCACAAACCACACAGCTGATCCCACCGCACTCCCAGCCTACTGCCCATACCCCACTTCGTCAGCTATGGTGACCCAGCTGACCCACCACTCTTCCAATCCACAGCCATAGGGTGCAGAACTTGCCCTCCTACCCACGCGACTTCCTAACCAAGACTCTAAGTCATGCAACCCAGATATCTACTCCTAGTGCTGAAATCTACTCCTAGTGCTGACTTAGATTCTACCCTGTCTAGTTCCATGTGGCCAGATCTGCTTGCTCTCTTTTTGACTCCGATTTACGTAATATTGGTGGTCTCAGGCGATAAGTGGTGGCTCAATGGAGTGCTGGTGTTCTCGGGAATTTTTGTGGCTGTATGATGGGGTGAGTTTGGTAGCAGTGGTGGTGGTAAGATTGGTGCAAAGTTGGTGGTTGGGTGAATTCACTGATGGTGATGGTCCAATGATGGGGCAAACAGACTCGTGCTTGTGGATGGGTATAATGGTGTTGTGGGTTTTGGGTTACTACTTACTAGTGTTGGAAAATTATTGTGTGCTGTGAAAATGGGTTATTACTAATTAGCAAGCCTCTTGCATCTTTTCAATCATATTTAATTATATTTTCTTAAAACTTGTGAAATGACATCATGGGGTACTTGGTCTTTGAGTAAGGGAAGTACTAATGCTGGTTACATTTGCTTCTGGAATAGAGTTTTTCGTAGAAAAAAAGTGAGGTCTTGGGTGTTCATTTCTTTTATTACCTGTCAACCATTTTTGTCCACACCATACCATGTTATCAACCCTCCCTTCAACTTTTCTGACAGGACGCCACTACCAACACACCTTTTGACAGCCGTAAAATGAACTGATAAATCACTCACTATAATCACATGCACAAATAGAGATTGGTGGGGTGGATAGCTTTGTGTATACTCTAGTTGGGATGGGATAAAATTCTCGCCAATAGTAACTGAGTTACGCATTTTCTCAAGTATAAGCTCAAGTTCTTGGAATGGTTATTGCATTAGCTCAAGCACTCTATGAGTCGTGCATCAAATCACAATCTGCAAATTAGGTCACTCAATCTCATGAATAAGTTCGGCCAAATTCGCGAATCAAGTCGCTCAAATTCTTATCAGTTTTCACTGGGATCGTATGGGGATAATTGATCTGAGGATCAAGTCTTAAACAGGGATTTAATACTATGGTTTAGTTGGAACCAAACACTTCTTAGAGGGATGCTCAAATGTATCTGGATATGAAAATACTATGTATTATTGTTGTCTTGGTTTTTATGAAATGCGTGAAAATTTTAGATTTATGGATGTGGAGAAAGTAAAATATAATTATTCCTCCAATCCAATCTAATCTTCCAATATTCGAAATTATTCGCACAATTGCACGTGCTCACATATGTTGATATATATGACTTGTGGGAGTAAACATAATAACAATAATATTGTTTCTATTGTTTTTTTATACAATAATATGAAAATAGATTTAAAAAGGTGAAAGAGGGGATAATAAGGGAAGCCCAATGAAAAAAGAAATGTTGAGATGGTTTAAAGAAAAAAATGTGTGAAAGACAACGTCCAGATGACTCAATTTGAAAATTTTGTCTAACTGCATTGGCATTGAAAGACTGCTAAGTCACAATACAATAAGAGAAGTTAGTGTAGTAAGGAATTGTTTTCAGATGACTCGAGCGATTGGAAAATTACTTGTGCGCAAAGTTGGTCTTTCTCCGCAATATTGTTTTGATGGTGTATAAATCTCCCTTTTCAGGAAACAAGCAGGCTGGAATACTTGATTCCTAAGAAGACATCCCTTAGACATCGTTTGCCTATGGGTGACCAAGGGTTTATAGACTTTGTTGGTCATTTGCTTGAAATAAATCCAAAAAAACGTCCAACTGCATCTGAGGCCTTGAAGCATCCTTGGCTCTCATACCCATATGAACCCATATCATCTTAGGGTGGATGTTAAAATCAACAAGGAGAAGCCGATATACATGGATGTCATCAACGTTGAAGTAACAAGGATGTCATCACTCATCAGTGTCAATGTTGGCACAAAGACATCAATCCATCTGTGCTTGTCTGTTTAATGTTTTTAGTTCTCGTGTTGTTCCCTAACTCACGGCAAGCTGTATTCGATATTTACATACCAGCTCTTATTTTGATATGAAAATCTTGGTAATTCTAAGTCACCCCATGTATGCTAGTCTAGTATGTCACTCCTATTTGTTTGAAACCATAATTTTCATTGGGTTTTTGGGTAACGAAATTGGGGTTAGAGGTTGTAAATGTTGGTTATTTGTGATCATTGTTTTAGTAGTTGTAGTAGCGTTAGAGTCGGACGCTTTTGTTTTCTACAAGTGGAAACTGGAATCACTATGCATATAGGCATGTGTAGTAAGCTGCGGCGTGCTAACATTCTTAATGTTCTATTTTTAAATTCCATAATTTAAATTTCCTGTTCCGTTGCCTGTACTCTAGTTTTATACGTGTATTTGGGAATCTTACAAGATCTGAAACGTAGCTTATTTTCTCTGCAGTTTCCTTTGTTTTCCCATAATACAATCCTTCTCATTTATTTGCTTTATTTGCTCTATTTAAAATTTCAAGGATTCAGGTCTTTGAAATTTTCATTGAATCAATACTTTTAGTGATTAACTTTCTTACACTATCCCTCTTTTAATTATTATCCACTTCTCTAAATATTTTGCATGGTTTCCGAATTTGGGGTTTGAAGTAACTCGAAAACCCAAATTAAAACAAGAGTTTTATTCAATTTGGTTGTTTGTTGACCAAGTTTGACTTGCTTTATTAGCAACCAAATCACCATTTTCATGTTCATTACCAAAACCCGATTTCGACTCCCATCATAGTCATAAACTTGATATATAAGCACTTCACTAATGGTCGCGGATTATGCAATAGAGAGACCTGTCAAAACCAGCTCCGACTCGCCCGATATCGGACCTGTCCAACGCTCGAAAATACTAAAAAATCACCACACACGAAGCGCGACTCGGTTTGATCCAACATAACCCGACTTTTAATAACATTCGATAACCGATATAACCAGAACCTGATACTTAAGCCGATAAAATATGACGAGGACAAAACCCAACCCGAGTAAGACTCGATTAATCGATATATACCTAAATAAGACTGCCTCGCTATAAGACTACAACTAACGTTAAATTTACAAATTAATTTTTTTTTTTATACTTTTTCTTTATATTTTGCCATGCGAATGTTGTCTAAATACACGAGTTCGAAAGTGTTAACACTTCGGTCTATTGTTTGATTAAATTTTCGGTACAATTCAATTTAATTGTGCATATAGTTAAAATTTATAGACCTAATACCCAAAGTTTAATCACGAATTCTCATTCAAGATGGCGTTATTTATCTTAAGCTTATGACGATTATATTATTTTTTCCTATACATCCTTATATACACACACACACGATTGGTATGTACTTGACCCGTCTTAAACTTAAGGGAGACTTACTGATATTTAATTGTGCATGTGATAGATTCGTTAATTATACTCCATACTCCCTCCAATTCCCCCACTCACCACTCATCCTCAACTTCTTCTGTTTTATTTTATTTTTTATTTTAAAAACAAAAAATTAACTTCCACTTATAAGAAGCAGTTACCACTATCATATTCAGTTTAAGTGTTATGTATTATGTATTATGTAGTGTGATATTGTAGCACCCCCGTTTAACTAAGGGCCTTATTAACAAGACATTCCTAGTTAAATGAAGTTGTTACCATCTCGGTTTCCCGAGGTAATGAATATCAAATAAACAATACAGAGGTACTTGATAAGGTTAAAGTCGTGTCCCCTAAATCAATTTAAACCTAACTCAGTACTAACAAATAACCGGTAAGTAGGGTATCGTATCCACAGGGAGGCGGTAATAATCTAATTTGCTATTAACTAAGTCCGCCTAATAGTAACAAATCTAGGGTTTTTGATTGAATTCTATAAACTAATTGCGAAATTAATATAGACAAATTTTAATAATATTAAAGAGTCTAGGGTTCAGGTTCACTAGGTCAGTTATCTGAGGATATAGATTAGTGAATTATAAGGTTAATCGAACTACCTAAGGTTACAAAATCAATCGATTCATTTATGCCCTTTAGATCTAGAATAGTATGCGGTCGCTATCATTAAACTATTTCTATCTGATTATTGTAGCCTATATTAGTCTTAACCCGGTCGGAGGAAATCCTAATTCGCTAGACTAATTAATAATTTTGGCCTAAATTAATTAATTTAATGCAAAACAATAATTACACGACAGTTCATGCGATATTAATAATAATCAAATAAGTAATCCCCTTCTAACAACCTCAATTTCCTTTCACCCCAGATAAGAAATTTAGCTACTCATACTAAGCAAGAACTTAAAACACAATAAGCAAACCCTCCCTATCTTTCTCTCATGTAAAACATGCAATATGACTAACTGAAATGTAATTAAACTTAATGAAATGCAAAGTTAGAGGGTTAGAATATTTACAAATGGTGGTTTCGGGAGGACTCTACCAAACTCCTCTCCTTTGAAAAGTTTTTTTAAGGGGGAAAATCCAAGACATTTTTGATGTTGCTCAACGTCCAATGGAAGAAATCAAAAAGCTTGCTCACATTTGTTGTATGAATCCCAAGAAGACTTGGGTGAGTCGTGATCATCATGATCTAGAAATCCCATCTCATAGAAGTTTGGATCAGGATCAATATAGCCTTTGTCATAGTCAAATGACATTGCATTTTCAACAAAAGGATTGAGCAATCCTTCTAACTCATCGTGCCAAAGGCCATTGACTTCTTCGATTTTGCCATTCATAGGATCAATTCTATTGCTAAAAGTAGCAACCATTTCTTTCACAAAATCATTCGGACTTCCAAGGTCCATTTCCTTTTCCTTACAACCCGGATCATCCAAAGTTGCATTCTTGTT
>VHZZ01006403.1:9927-25173 GCA_009801015.1 Silene noctiflora | reverse complement strand
AATATTAAGAAAAGTAATTTTAGTTAATAGGGTAGCTGTCATTACCGAGAAAACTAATAATTAAGAATGCAATTAATGAAGGAATCAAGCAAATTGAAAGAAAAATTCAGATTCTTCAAGTTGGACAAGTGGCGCGCTGTTATTGGGGGTGTATGAGAGCCCTCATACACCTGGTGTAACTCTACCCTTTTCGAATGTAAAATACAATGATAGATACCATGATTTACGGGGTGTTTGGCAAACGAAATATTAGTTGATTTTTAGCATATTTAAGAGTTTTAGCATGTTTGACCAATTAATATGCTAATTTTAGGCCCTTTTTGGTAAACAACGGATTAATTTCAGCATAAGCAGATTGCAAAAGCAGATTATAAATAGCGGATTAACAAAATATTTGACTAGCATATTATAATTAGCATAATTAATTGAAGTGTTTGGTAACTAGCGGATTACGTTAGTAGATTGTTAGTTTTAATTTCTTTGTAAAATTTCTTAGTTTAGAATATGCTAATTGCTAACCAATATGTTGGGGTAAGCAGTATATTGCTTATTGCTGGGGTAAGCAGTATATTGCAAAACAACATATTGAACCCAAATATGTTGTTTTAATATGTTGTTTACCAAACACTAAAATCCGCATATTGACCGATCAAACATGTTAAAAATTGGTCAATATGCCATTTACTAAACAGGGCCTTAGTGTTTGATAAACAACATATTGAAACAACATATGTGGGGTCGATATACTGTTTTAGTGTTTTACAATATGCTGCAACATATTGGTTAACATATTCTAAAATAGGAAATTTTACTCCATTTTACAAAGAAAACTAACAATCTATTAATCGTAATCTGCCAATTACCAAATACCCAAATTAATTGTGCTAATTGTAATATGCTAGTCAAACTTTCTGATAAAATCTGTCATTTATAATCTGCTTTTGTAATCTATTTATGATAAAATTAATCCGTCGTTTACCAAACAAGAACACAATTTAATCAAAAATTTGAAGTTCATTATACAATAATGTAAAATACCATTAATAAACCATGAACTGTAAGTATACCTCCAAGTCTACGGCAAATTTACGAAAATTGAATTGCACGAAGTTATTTTCCCATTTACTATAGGTGGATAAAAATTCAACTTATAATGTACGGAGTAATACATATTCAGTAGCTAAACTATACAACTAGTAGTATTACAACTGGTTGTATAAAACTTGAGAATATAATGCATTATCTGAGCTTAGATGTACAATTTATGAGCTTTATTTTAAGAATCTGAATTCCTTTATAATAATAAGTTAATAACGAATTTAAATAATGAATCTCAAAAATAATATATACGGAGTATATATATATATAAGCTCAGTTAGATTTTAATTTTGACATAAAAAAACTAAAATATAACTCAAAAATTATAAAAGCTAAAAAGAATACAAATAAACTCAATTAGAAAATTATTATCATTGTACAACGCTCTTGTCAACCGGTTTTATAATAGTATTTACCATTTAATTATGTATGGAATATCTCCGACTCGAAAATCCGATTTTACATTATAAACTCCGAATGAAAACTTAAATCCTGGTCTTATTTGCCAACACACAAAAATCCAATCCAAGTAAATGTTCGTATACACAATGGACCATATGCATGAGTAGCAGGGTGTACTGGGCCAAACACAAGGCCTACTTATGATTGGGCCAACCGAATACAGGATTCAAATACCTTTGGACTCTCCGAAGTTCGTGTTCAGTTCATCTCTTACCAAATTAAATTTTACTTAGCCTCCATGTCTCCATTCATTTCAGCTTAGTCTCGTCCAGTTCATTTCAGTAAAGCTCAACTTCATTAAGTTTAATTCAGATCAGCTTCTTTCAACCGAAAACAACAAAATCTTAGAATTGTGTCCATTTTGTCAGCTTATTTAGTGGATAAATTGTAATACTCCACTGAACCAAAAACGTTATTCGGGTGGGGAACCTCTTGAAAAGGTCCATTAATTGGCTTAAAATCTGACTAGTGTTTAAAGGGATTGAAAGTACTACTCATATCAACAAAGTGCACTTTATTTTCTGGGTTATCTATGCAAAAGAACTTCACAGTTAAGCGTGCTCTACTGAGAGTAGTCTTAGGATGGGTGACCTACCGGGAAGGTTCCCGGGATGTGCATGAGTGAGGACAAAATGCTCTGGAAAGGACCCGTGTTAATTTGTGGGACCCTAAATTTGGGCGGGGTGTTACATGAATAATTGAGTAATTCAAATATCTAACATCGAGTTTGATAATTTTACATCAACTTGGTCTCTTTTTAATTAAGTTTTTACTTATTTCACGTGAGGAGACGTAGCTTACATCGTATAATTTACAAGGGAGTACAAGGCTGAGTATGTATGTCATCTTCTTTAGTATACTCTATAGGAGCTACAAAGATAGAAAAATGAAGGAGAAATTTGAAAAATTGCTTAAAAATGTTGAAAACTGATAGGATTAATTCTTTGATGGATGTTGACGAGATGCAGATTTGCAAACAAAGAATTTACGGAGTATTCATGATCGTAATAAAAATCAGGCACTTCTAATTTGACGTAAATTGAGACAACAATCAACATTTATCTGCAAGAAACATCTAAACAGTCACTACTCACTACCTTAGGTAAAAGTTGTTCGGCCCCTACATTTTTTATCATGCCAAAATCAACTTATATCAACATTTTTCTTCAAAGCAAATATTTCTTGTTTAACTCTTAGATATCACTAGCTAAAATTTTCAAACCTTTTATAATCACAAATTCTAAAATAAATCCATTTCGTACCTGATTTGAACATAGGTCACGAGTACCACTTCATTATTTTACCAACTATGCTAGTTAGTGGTTGAATCAGGATTTATATAGATCGGTTAACCGGGTCGTGTTTAGATCGAGTTATTTTCGGGCTTGCGAGAATTCAGTTAGATCGGGTCATTTTGGGTTTAGCTTATTTTCAGCGCAATTATTATAAAGTTCTTTATGGATATTGGTTACTTTGCAGGTCTTATTGATTCGGGTCAATTCCAAATAATTTGGGTGTCGAGTCGGATCATTTGGGCCGATCAATTTTGCCAAATCTAACACTGCAAATGTACTAATTTATTAATGTTTGATGTTTGATTGTATACAATGAACATTTGTAGTGTTTTAGGACAATGCAAGTTAGAATACACGCAAAAATACATTAGCAAATACGCAATTTTGTGAGCCATACCGTCGTACCAAGAAACATTAAAAAGGGACAATGTATTAGGATGATGGTTTTTGATAGAATAACCTAACAAAATTCTGAAGTCAAATAGTATGGGAATCCGCCGGTGATCACGGCCCACATTAGCCAACCCCATAACCTCCGCTGACCTTGTTCGGTATTCATTACATAGTGTACACGGTACGGGTACACCCTCGGCTTCATGTAGTGATGAAGATATCGAAGGTGCCTCGATTCAATGATTAATACAGAAGAGGTACAAATGTGCAAGGGATGATTAATAGAGAGGAGGTACACGGTACACTATATTCATTACATAGTGTACACGGTAACCCCGTGTGTTTTTATTTTCTATTTTCTACATGTTAACTTCGGTTTTAACAAAAACGTCTTTGTCTGGCCATAACTCGCGATCAATTTTTTTTTTTTGAAATTGACCGGCTTTACGAGATCTTTGATCTGGTAAAAAAGAATTCAGTTTCTGAACTCATGGCAAGAATTACGGTTAATCAAAAACATTTTTTGATAAAAATGAAGTTACCATGTAAAGAATAAAAAAATATTGAATTACTACGTAAAATATCCCTTTACTTTTTATTACATTTAGCTGCTGTTGAAATTTGTCAGACCCCTAACATCAGCTTTCAATTCCGCCGCATTAGAAAGCAATTGAACTTTCATGTTGCACCTGGTAAAAACTAAAAAGTCAGAAGATTAAAATCTACTCCGGTCCGGGTTATTTGTTGTCCTATTTCATTTTAGTGTGTCTCAGTTAATTATTATCCTTTTTATATTAGGAATGTATTTGATAAACAATTTGATCATTTACCTTCAATTTGCTCCACGTATTATCTAATAATTGACTACCTCATATTTCCTTTTTTTTTGTACAAAAACCAAAGGACAATAATTAACCGGAACGGAAGAACGACAATATGGTATACCATGACAGATAATGTATACGATGTTGAACCATGTTAGTGCATGTGCGTACTACTCTACTTGGTATTAGTATGTACATTCAGTGTGGACTTAGTCTTTACTCGTTGTTTCTTATTCAACTGCTTTCACACTATCAAGTATAGACATGGCCAGGTCTACTAACAACTACACGCACATGCATGTGATGAACCAAATGACTGTTTTTTGAGACCGTTTTACGCAATAGTTACTGAATGTGAAAAGCTTAGTTAGCTGCTAAACGCACAACCAATTCCATAATGTAGCAATAATAAAGATGAGATGCTCGTTTGACAAACAAGTAAACAACAGTGGATCAATTTCCCAAATCAGTATAATTAATTGGCCAGAATACGTTGACCTAAGCATTTTTATTTCCAAAAGTAAATAAATAACTCTACTCGTATCATATAATTCATTTCATGATATGATCGATATTCATATAAGGAAAATGAGGTACCGAGTAATTTATACGGATTATGAAGTGCATGATTGTAGTTCTTCTGTAAATAAGTCGGTAAAAACTGCATCGATCATCTTGCAATATAGCTAAATCAGCGTCGTTCCTATAAAAAACTTCACTTTAATTTCAGATGGACACAAGCAACTTAGGATCAATCTTATAGAGTTAACACAATAGCCTGCATAATACATACTCTCTTAATACTCCGTATAGATCAAGTCTCCGTTTGGTAGCGCATTTTAGTTAATTTATCTGATTAAATAACTTATTCTGACTAATAATTCAATAGACATTTTTCTTAGAAGTGTTCAGACGTTCAGTGAATTGCATTTTAAGTACTTGATATGTTTAAGCTAGTTGACATAAATTGCTATTATACGTACCTCTTTTAAACAGTAGTTTATAATGTTTAGGTTAAGGGAGTGGCAGCCAAATAGTATTTAGCTGCTCACTAATTTCTTATAAAATTTGTTTAATCTCAGTAAAAGTTACCGTTTATAAATAATAATAATAATAATTATTATTATTATAATAAAAGTGATTTTATATTTAGATTGATACATTTGACTTAATAATGAAGTAATTAAACCAAATAATGGATAAAAACTAAATTTAATTGTAAAAGATGAAATAATGAGATAAAGTAACCAGATCCAAGAATGACTCAACCCAAACTGGACCCGATACATCACTTGACCCAAAATGACCAGACAACAGCCTAAACCCGACCCGATCCGACACAAAAGATTAGTTAACCTGATATGACCCGACCCAACTTAATCTAATCCAAACCCGTCCCGACCGGCCTGTTTACCACCTCTAGCTTCAGGTATATATAACCGAATCCTTTATTTTCTACGTCGTTCAAACTAAAACCTCACAAAAATTCGAATTCAATGCAATGTAATAAAAGCTAGTCACCTAAAACCCACCCACCAACAGGGGTGGACTTCTACTTCTTGTATACCTCTCATTTTCTCCACTTGAAAGGTCAAATAAAAGTCTTATGGAGTATGCTCTTTAATAAACTTATTATAACTCAAACGTTGCTTATAAAAACTACCGTGTGGGTCCATTATCAACTTGAGCATGTTTTTTTTTTTTTTGCCAAATTCTGAAACCCATTCTCTTAAATTAATACGAATTAAGGGGTCGTTTGGTTCACTTCTTAGGAATGAAATGGATTGGGATGAGAAACCATAGAAGTATGAGGTTCTAATTTCATACCTTTCAAAACATGTTTGGTTCATTAGAAAAAATAAACATAAAGGAATGGAGTTTGAATCCTTGGGGGAGGGGGTGAGTATGAGATTCCAAGGGGTTGAGGTGGAGATAGAATCCAACCGGATTCTAACTCCATTCCAAAATGGCTCAACCAAACACTAGAATGAGTAAAATCCATTCCATTCCATTCCAAATCTCCCAACCAAACACCCCCTAAATGTCACCATTTTGCAATAAAATGTAAATATTTCTGATAAAATGTTATCATCAGTTTTTTTGTTATAAAAAGACAACTTAAGTTATAGTATTTTATGGAGTATCATTAAATAGTTACTTTTTTAAGAGAGACCTGCTCCTTTTTAAGGTAAAAGAAACCATAAGAATAGATATGTTGTTGAGGAAAATAAACTTAAATATCAGTATCATCTCTTACAACTTTACCTGTTATGCTACCGAACATCTGCATTTAATCATGTTAGAATAACTAAACAAATTGTTTTTGTGATTTTGTTACTACAATCACACTAGGAAGTAGTCGAAAACCTGTGAACCTGTGAATTCACTTGTCTTCCAACCCCACACGATATATGTAAATTTTAATCAATTGTGAAGGGGTGAATAGAGAAGGTTGAAAGGAGAAGGAAATACATAACACATTTCTTAAAATTAAGGCAGAAAAAACAATACCTAAATGACCAAAAACATTCACAATTTTACCCCCATACACTTTCGAAAATGACACCAATGTTAAGCCAAATGCCCAAATTATTGTTCCTACTTCTAACTTCTAAGGCTTACTTGAACGAAATCTATTGTTAACTATTCCTTCTACACAAACGCTTTTCCTTTGTTAATTCAGGGGCGGACGCATAATTTTCCTTAATGAAGGAAACCGAATTTTTTTTTACTACAAAAAATGTTTTATTTGCATTTTTTTCCGAAAAATTAATGTTCTTGATGAGATTTGAATCCTGGTGACCTTATTTAAATTAAAGTTCCAATCATTCAGCCAACTGAAATTTAATATTACTAATAAATACCAAAATTATATTAAATTATTTTTAAAATTTGAGGGCGTCACTTGGGTCAATTGCTTCCATTTTTCTTACATGTCTACAAGTCAAACTCCTAACATATTCTAATTTTTAACCTAATGTTTTTATTATTATAAATTTCCTTTTTACAAACAAAATTTCAATCCTTAGTAGTTTACCTATTTTATGGTCAAAAAATAAAATAAAAAAAATTAAGATTGTGTTCCAAAGTTATAGTGGTTGAGCTATCTATCCAATTCCGGAACTACCAACATTTAATTCCTTACATTTTCTCCAGCTTTCTTGCAGCTCATCTTCTATATTATACAACACACAATTAATCACGACCTTATACTTATATATATACTCCTATATATATGAACCCTAAAATCCCTCAAAATTTTATAACACCAAAACTTTATTTCCTCTTTTATCACTTCTTCTCACTCATTTTTTTTCAATATAAACCAAATTATAATATAGTCACATAAATTTGATTATTGGACTATCATTTTATTATTATACGGTTAGACGACGTGTAAAATCGTAAACACATTATTATTATTTGCTTTATATATCTTTGTTTAAGGATTTATAGCAAAATTTCTCCTAGACAAAAAGTTGAGAAATCGCAAAAAATGACGAGTATAAACATGGATAAAGAGAGATTAATGGCGGAGATGGATTTCAAAGACGAATCGTCGATTGTAATCAAAATCCGTCGTAAATTACCCGATTTCTTACAGTCAGTAAAACTTAAGTACGTGAAATTAGGGTATGGTTACTCATGTAACTCTCCTACGTCTATAATTATTTTCCTTGTTGCTTTTCCACTCTTAGTTTCCACCCTGGTCCAACTCACCGGTCTAAGAAGGGACCGGATTTCTGATTTGTGGACCAACCGGATGGTGTTTATTGATACGGCTACCGGTCTAACCGGCTTGGTTGTCTTAATAATTGTCTTGGGTCTATATTGGGCAAAGAGACCTAGACCGGTCTACTTGGTTGATTTTGCATGTTACAAACCCGGAAATGAAAGAAAAATGTCGGTCGAGTCATTTATAAAAATGACTGAAGATACCGGGTTTTTTTCAGAAGAAACTGTCGATTTTCAAAAGAGGATTGCTAGGAGGTCCGGTTTAGGGGATGAAACTTATTTCGCCGAGGGTATTACTTCAAACCCGCCCGATTCATCTATGGCATCGGCCCAAGCCGAGTCAGAATCAGTCATTTTTAAAACAGTTGACGCTCTCTTTGCGAAAACCGGAATCAAACCAGATGATATTGACATCCTAATAGTTAACTGTAGTTTATTTAACCCAACCCCATCACTTTCATCTATGATTGTTAACCACTACAAGCTTAAGCCCACAATCAAGAGTTTTAACCTAGGTGGAATGGGTTGTAGTGCGGGCCTAATATCCATAGACCTAGCCCAACATCTATTACGGGCTAACCCGAACTCTTATGCCTTAGTCTTTAGCACAGAAAACATTACACAAAATTGGTACTTTGGCAACGACCGGTCCATGTTATTAAGCAATTGTATATTTCGAATGGGTGGGGCCGCGGTTTTATTGTCCAACAAGCCTCGAGACAAGCCTCAGTCAAAGTACGAGCTGGTTCACACTGTCCGAACCCACAAGGGTTCAGACAATAATAGCTTTAATTGCGTTCTTCAAAGAGAAGACGACAAAGGAATAATTGGCGTTTCACTTGCACGCGAGTTGATGGCCGTGGCAGGGGACGCACTTAAGACTAACATAACTACGCTCGGACCACTTGTGTTACCATGGTCCGAGCAATTTATGTTTTTTGTCACATTGGTTCGGAGAAAAGTCCTAAAACATGTTAAGGTTAAGCCTTACATTCCGGACTTTAAATTAGCGTTCGAACATTTCTGTATACACGCCGGAGGAAGAGCGGTCCTAGACGAAATGCAAAAGAACATGCAATTAAGTGAGTGGCACATGGAACCATCAAGAATGACACTTCATAGATTCGGAAACACGTCGAGTAGTTCATTATGGTATGAATTGAGTTACACTGAAGCTAAGGGACGGGTGAAGTGTGGTGATCGCGTTTGGCAGATCGCATTTGGGTCGGGTTTTAAGTGTAATAGCGCGGTTTGGAAGGCGTTGAGAGAAGTCGAGGTGGGTATGTCTAAGACGAACCCATGGGTTGATTCAATTGACAAGTATCCTGTGAAGATAGCTCTTGATTAGAAAAGGGAATTGGAAAGAATGTTGTAATAACTATTGTTGGTGGGAAAAAAATGTTTGGTATTTCCCAAGAAATTAGATGATCTATAGTCATTATTGTTGGTCGGAAAATTGTTTGGTAGGAAAATTGTTTGGTATTATTTTTGGCATTATTTATTATGGTTTGCTTGTATGAATATTATTAGTAGTAAATAATTGTTTGGAAATTCGAAGTGGTGTTCAAGGAAGATTCATTCATGTTAGGGATATGCCGAGATATCGACATAATATTAGTAATGCATAAAAGGTTTGTATTATTGATAATATGATGATCTCACAAATACATTAGACTCTAGTATATATACAGATCCATACATACGAGTAAATCTCTCTAAACCTAATTCTAGAATATTCCACCATATCATAACTTATTCTGTATGATATAACATAATATATCATATACCTAATATTATGTCGATATCTCGGCATATCCCTAACAATTCATAAGTGTATATCATGCTTGAATGGTAGATTCGGTTTTGTATAAGATGATTTTATACTAATATAAATTGAAAATGAATTTAAATATAATGTTATTAATGGGTAAATTGTACGTAGTTATTAAAAGATTTTGTCTTACGAGAAATTTATGTAAAATTGTCATACACGAATGTTCAACAAAATAATTCTTTGGAAATTGGAAGTGGTGTTCAATGGACATTGATTCAGTGACTAGTGAGACGATGATCAAAGCGCAAGGCAGAGCGTTAAATTCTTACGTATCTTTCCTAATTCGAGTTAATTTAAGTTCTTCTAATTCTACCAAGTTTATTTTTCGGTGTACCCAAGAATTTCTCTTCCTAATTTTAGTTGTAATAGACTCTTGCATACACCTGCTTTGTATCTGTTGAAGGTCCTAATCCGCATCATTTGGATCAATCGCGTATTCGCGTTTAACTAGCGTATGATCACTTATTTCATTTCCAGTTTCACACTAAAATGAGTCCTGCTTAAGTTTTAGCAGCGCGTCTTGCTTCAAACGGGGTGTTTTCCGTCTGAAATAAAACGGATAAAAAATATTGCTATTTTTTTATAACATGTTACCATTATTTTTCACATCATTTTCAGGGTAAAAAGTGACAACTCTAGTTATAACATTTTGTCATTAAATGGTTACATTTTATTAAAAAATGGCAACATTTTATTCGTCTTATTTCAGACGGGAAACAGCCCGTTTGAAATTAGAATTTACGAAGTTTTAGTTGAGATAATCTACTCATAGTATTAGAGTCCGTGTGACTAAGAGGTCACATGTTCAAATCCTCTGAGCCTCAATATCTTATATGTGAGTTTTAGCCACATGAAATGGAGAAAAATGTGCACTAAGCACTTTTTAAACCAAAGGGCCATTCGAGGTGAGGGGTACATTAAAATAGTGATTGAGACCTCAACTATTATTCTAAGGTTTGAATTGATATAAAATATTAATAATAACGATATATTAAGGTCTTTTGTTATACTTCCTTCATCCCATTTTTATTGTCCCCCTTCTATATTGGGAGGATTTAAGAAAAATAATGAACGGTCAAATCTACATAGTATAAAAGTTAAATCTTTTAAAGAAATCCTATTGGTCCCTTAATTTCAGGGATTGAAAAAGCTTTTTTTTTTGTAAGACCCCCATGTTCATTGGCATGATTTAATTATACACTCCATTTTGCTTTACATTTCTTGATCAAATTTGTTTTCGTGAAACTTGACATATACAATATCAACACCAATATTCTTTAGGTTCAATAATAATAAATTAAGCAACTAAAAACACCAATTTACAAAAAAAAAAAAAAAAAACTGTACATAAAAAAGAATTTTCTAACCCAACGCGGGTTCCTCTTTTCAGGAGATTTAATTTCTATTTCCACAATTAAAAATCAAAAAGTTTGATTTGGTTGGTATTTGAGCTAACTTAGTTACGTTGTTAATTAGATCGTTAACTTGGTATTAATTGTGCCTTCACTTTAATTAATTAAATCTTTTACAACCATATAAAAAAGGTTAATCATATATAATTATCACTTGACATTAAATTTAATCATATAATATATTACATATATTATAATTTAAATTTATTATCGAATAACTAACAAATAAAATTTATACAAAGAAATATGGAGTATTTGTAATACATTTTAATTATTTTTATCATTATAACGAAACTCTTCAATATCCTTTTACTTAGTATAGCAGTTGAACAATTAATCATGTGAAATTATATCTGCACAATTTGGACACTTTAACATTGTATGTCGTTGTTATGCCGCTATCGTCCAAATATTAATAAAAAAAATTAAGGGTAAGTATAAAAAGATCAACAAACATATATTGAATAACACAACTGAAAAAGCAACCCGTGCATTTTGTGTACGGGGATAAAACTAGTTTACCTTTAGATTAAAGAAGAATTGAGAAATGATTTTATCGAGGTTATGGTGGTAGTTAGTTATTTAAGGGCAATATTGAATAATTAAAATTTTTCATTACTAAATTTAGAACGGAGACAATAATTATGAAATAAAATTTAAAGAAAAAAAGGGCAATAAAATTAAAATAGAGGGAGTAAATTTTTATTTTATAAGGGTATTACAAAAGACTTACGCTAATAATTATGGTGGGAACAGAAACTTGAAAGTTTTAGGTGTTAAATTGCGGCAAGAGTAACATAATCTAGCTATGAAAGTGATTTGGAATTTATAAAGTGGGGTTGTAGGGTAATGATAGCAAATTCTGGGTGTCATTTGATGCAATCTAATTACAAATTAAATGCAAAAGCTAAATTTGTTGACTTGTAACATAGGCTAATTTATGGGCCCTTCTTAGAATCACACCCTAGCTGTGTTGGGTTGTTTGAGAACGATTGAATTTGAATGAGACAGTCGTCTTTGTTCACACTTTATTCTTATTTTGTTCCAACGCAAGTTCTTCTTTCAGAGGAAGAATAATGAGAGGTCTTAATTTAAGACTGTCTTAAGTAAAAGTGACTATTCGACACAAATACACGGTGTTTATTTTTCCTTGGATAAATACGAGTTATTGGAAATGGCGGAGCTATGGGATGAACTAGGATAGTCGGCCACCTAAGAAAAGAAAACTTGAAGTTTTCAATTGTAATTTCACAACATAGTCATGGACCGCTCTCATTCTCCCGGTACCAACCACGGTTAACCCAACCAATAGGGTGTAAAGTGCTCGACCAGGCCCATCTTTCCTGCCTTGTCAATCAGCACACAGAGTAATGGAGAGTTGTGCCACTGGCCAACGTCATTGTTCCAGCCATCGTCTCCACATCGGGTATTTGGTTGAGGTTTTTAACGGCTATTAAGAGATCGTCATCACTGTGAAGACATGCTAGTTAGGCCTTGGGTACTGGCGCTACTGAGTAACAACTACACATATATCGTAGATCTAGAACACTACAGATTACTATTCGCAACAATGTAAGGTTGTAACTTGAAAGAGTGCAAACCGAACATGTTTTAGTTTATTGATTGAGACGGGGAGTGCACTATAATAAGTGGCGGAGCTAATATTCCTAGTTAGGGGGTTGAAAAATTCCAGTGAGGGTGAATGAGTAATTTCATAAAGTAAAATTGAAAAAAGTTCAAAAAATTAACTAAAAAATTCGGATTTTCCATTTAACTAAAAATTTCGGATTTTCTCATTTTTCCGTTAATATAAATGAAAGACAAATCTCAAATTAGGAGTTAGAATTTTAATTTCAAATTTCAAATTGAAGTTCTATGAATCAAGAAATCAACAATTTGGATGTAAATTAAACTAGCAACTAGTAAGAAACAAGTAAAGAAAAAAAAACACAACCAGACAACAAACAATAAAAAAAATTAGAAAACATTTCATATAAAAAATTTATCAAAGATAATTTCAAATTAATTGTCAGTAAGAAAAAAAAGAAAGGAGAAAAAGATTATACCTTATCCGTTGAAACACATAGACAATAATTATAACTTGAGAATGCGATTTGTATAAGTCACCACAATGGGAATAGTGTAAGGTTGCAACTTGAAAAAGTGTGAACTGAAGATGACTCAGTCTAGCGGTTAATAAACGAAACCTTGTGCACAACAGATTTCGACTAAGCGAAAAAAAAAAAAAAATGAAAAGAGTGTGAATTAGGCCGTGGGTCATTGGGCTAGTGTGGCCCAAATCAATGGCTCAAACGTGTTGTGTCCTGAATCCTGTGTCTAGACTAGATTAGGTAATGGGTCGGGCCGGGCTGGGCCGGGTGCCGGCCCATCGTGCTTTCTCTTAAATTTGGCCCGGCCCAAGCACGGATGTTGGGCTTTTTGGGCCGTGTCGTGCCAGGCCCACTGACCCCAACGCCCATCGCGGCCCACTAAAGGCACGCCCATTTTCATGCTTGGATCGTGCCTTGCCCATGGGCTTTTCGTGCCTTGTACATGGGCCGACTATGTACTTTGAGTTTTTTTTTTAACTTGTTTTATAATTGATTTAATTTTGTATTTTTTGTTTAATAAATGATGAATATTAATGATTTAAATATATATATTTTATTAATTATTAATGTACTTAATTAATTATATTTTTTATGTACTTAATTATTAATATTAATTTATTTTATTAATTATTAATGTACTTAATTAACAACCATTAACGGCAAGCTTAATAGCTTGTGCCAACAGTCCAAACTTCAACGGACATAAACAACAGCAATAAACGGCTAGTTCCAGAGACTTGCAGAGTTGCAACCATTAGCGTGCCATTACGCGGGTCGTGCCGTGCCAGACCCGCCGTGCCTGGTGCGTGCCGAGCATCCTCGTGCATGGGCTGTGTCGTGCTTGGGCACGAAATTTTGGGGATTTTCGCGTCGGAGCCCGTAACAAGCACGGCCGTGTCGTGCCCGTGGTTCCTCGAAATTATCACCGGACCGTGTCGTGTCGTGCCTGGAATCGTGTCGCGTCGTGTCGCGTCGTGCCGCCCGCCGACCCGAGGTACGAATTGCCAACTCTAGTCTAGACTCCAAAGCTGGCCCCCTGAAGCACACTCTACTGTGCGGCTGTGCCACTGAAAATGTTGAAAGAGCATTACAGTTTACAACCTGGATGAGTGAATGACGAAAAAATCAGCAAATAATACTTTAAATATAAAATCCCCTATATACTAAAAGATTAATACACCTGTCATTTTCCTGCTCAACTATTCCCGCCCACTAGCATTTTGCTCTCAATTGCACATTACAATATTTTATTTTCTATTAATAGCGAAGATTTGAGGAGTCCACTCTATTAAAAAATAAATATTCTATGTATACCATTCTACCGCTCAAATAATAAAATGATTTATGCAATGTTATTTATGTATTATTAATGTCATAAATATTGTGGTCATATCTTTTCTATTCTGACTAATATTTTCACTAATTAGCGTAAATTAATTATTATTAACTCTAATATCCTCCTCTAAAAAAGTCGTGCATTTGCACGAAAACTATACTAGTATTTTATTATTATAATTGATGTATGATTTTTTAATATTTCTAGTTATAAATAGAAATACATTAATCTTTTTCAAAAATATTAGTTTTTTACATTTAACTTCAAAGCTTTAGAATAAGATACATATAATGTATTTTAAGTAATGGGCTTTATTTAGTTATGCATGATCAATGTTTATAAATAAGTATACAATAATTATTTGAGAATAATAATTAAAAAAAATAGCATCTTTTCTCTATTTTTCACGTATTTTATTATGAATGTCTAATATCATTATTTTCGTAGTGAATCTTTATATGGATGTCATGCCACATGTCACATAAATTCTTGTTACTATATTGTCTATACCCACTTGAACTCGTGATATGTAATTTTATTTTGTATATACATACATAAACTTTTGCGACAAAATTTGTTAATTCTTAAAAACATACAAGTCGCATAATTTTTTTCAATGTTTTTCATTATGTCGAATTTATTTTACTCTTTGTCCTATATATGGTATAGAATTTAGTAATATTTAATATCATATTAATTAAAATAAAATGTATTTGAATAATGCTACAATCAACATTATGTTCTTA